>QMFG01000879.1:0-40617 GCA_003314545.1 Ramaria sp. MG151 | reverse complement strand
GAAGAAAGAGCAAATGGGAATGAGTCCGTGATGGTTAGGAAGTAGTCAAGGTACATGTATACTAATTAAAGGCCATAGGAAACAAAGAACAAGGGTGGTAGGAAAATTGTGAATGAAGGAAAAGATTAACGGACCCATAATAACTCTTGAAACATGTTTCCGAATCGCATGGCTCTTCGGGTAGAACTAACCGTCCCTAAATCCTTCGGAGGGTGATCCTGAGGGTCTAGAACATTCATACCATAGAACATAATGATATGGAATGTCATCGCAAGCTTCCACACAATAGAAACAACTCAATCAATGAGTTCATTGGAAAAGATGGGGATAGTGATGGGGATAGTCAGGATACTTCTTTTCCAGAAAAGATTATGATCGGACCTGATTATTGATCGTTTCACTACACACTTTCATGGAGTGATTCCTGAACTGGATTGGGTGACCGGATCAAATATATGTGAAGCATTGATGCAAGGGTGATTTGGAATTCGGAAGATCCATTCGGAAGGATTGGTTCGGAAGGACAATGATGTAGATGAGGTGTCCATATTGTGATTGTGACAGATGGGTAGACTGTGGAGGATTGGGATGGTAGCAGTGGAGACATGTCAGTCCTAAGAAAGCTAGTTTTATGTAAGGTAGAAGTCACTAGGAACGGGCACCCTTTATGTAATATGGGCACCTACATCACATGAGCACAAAATCTTCTCACAAAAAAATGAAAAGTGCTAGAATTTGCCTGGAAATTAGTTTTGAAAAATAATAATAATTTTCTTTAATATGCTAAATCAAAAATATAATTCTGCAATAAAACTAGGACTGAGTTTCCATGTCTCCACTGCTACCACCCCCCCCACCCTATAGTCTACCCATCCTGTCTGTACCAAAGACCGTTTACGTGATTGATAGCCGAGGAGCCAAGGCATGTGACCTCAGCTATCAACCATGTGACCTGCAAAATTTTCTTCGTGAAAAATGAAAAGTGCTACAATTTGCACAGGAATTACAAAAAAAATATTTTTTTATGGATATTTTGACCTTAAAATTGCTACTAGTCACTCAGTTTTGTGTTTTTTTTCTCAAGTCTCTGCAACAAGTCTTAGCAAGTAATATACTAAACATATTCTAGAAGCTAAATTTGTGTTTTATCCCTCTCCTAATATCTAGTAGCGATTTTGAAGAAAATGAGCTTCACGCTTATGTAAGGGGGTGCCCGTTCCTAGTGACTTCTACCTTAACTATAGTGCAGAATTATATTTTTATTGTAGCATATTAAAAAAAAATATTTTTTTTTCAAAACTAATTTCCAGGCAGATTCTGGCACTTTTCATTTTTTGTGAAGAAATTTTGCGCTCACGTGATGTAGGCGCCCATATTACGTAAGGGGTGCCCGTTTCTGGTGACTCTACCTTAAGCATGTCGGATTTTCTCATCTTCCTTGTAAATCCATTTTCCTACATTCCTACGTTGTCCCACCGTTGTCTCACTTAGGCCCGTTTAGGGTTCCGTGTTGCAAATCTAGGATATGTCGGCACCAAACGTTGACCATTCATCAACGCTTTGATATCCTCAAACTGAAAAAGAAGGGGCAGTTTGTGCTTGAAATCAATTGTTTTAATCTGGAGCCGACTTCCGTCCCGTTGGGCAATGGCAACCTCCTGACATACTTCTTCACCTTCAGGTATTTGCTTTGCATCGGCGGTGCACAGGTAAAGTTTGGTCCAACAGTTTTCTGTTTCATACCCGCTTGTCATCAACTTGTTACATGGCTATTTGCGTGTGCAGCACCTGGCAATGCTTCTTGGGCAAAAAGGTCGCTGATGTATTCCACTATATCTTCAGAACTTTGAGATATCATCCTCTCTAAGCTCGCATATTCCAGATCACTGTCACTGCACGAATGCTTGTGTTTATGAGAGAGTCGGGGACCGGGGCAGCTGTCGCTGCCGCTACAGGATAAAAGTAGTTCATTTTGTAGCCCATTGAAATCCAGCAAGCCAACAAGATACTAATGATACCGGATAGTCAGTCGTATTGGGAGTTCAGTAAAGTTGATTAACTAGACAAATGGTTGTACCATATGTTACTAGTGTACCTCATTGAACATAAACATTAGGCTAGTGAGGACTTCTGAAGAGATCTGTGCAAGCTTTAAAGATTTGAGGGGTTTGAACCAAGATATACCATTAATTAGTCCAAATTACAGAAACACATCATTAGCCTAAGGTTACCTCCACTTGCTTTATAACTTGGTTCAATCTGTTAGATCTCAAAAATGCTTGCACAGATCTCTACAGGAAGTCAAAATACACAATTCCTCACCAACAGGATGTTTACTTTTAAAGAGGTAGGTACACGAGTGATACACAATACAGCCATTTGTTGGAATGTACCTTCCATTGCAAATCGGAGAAATTATGTTGGCGAGTACATGATAAGATTAGATGCTGATCAAATATGTTTTAGTATTATCCAGAGTCAACCCAATGAACCCTGGTGTGCCTCAAATAAGATTAAAGCAGAAATGACAATCCCCGGAGAAAACCCCATATTGCGCCGCCAGATATAATAGGGAGCGTCAAATTATCATCTAAAGACCCGAGGTCTGCAGAATTTATCTACGTGAGAAAGCATCGGAAAGCAATAGAGAATAGTACATGCCTAGTGCCTCCACAACGCCACCGATAAAAGCTGTTATGCTGCTGAGCAGACCCAGCCCTAACCAGCCTCCGAGCTTTTTATGATCCCATGTCCACACGGCCTGTGAGTCACTAAATGGAGCCAACCATCCCCAAAAGCTCAAAGCTATAGCGCCGGATGTAAGGGACGCAGCGATGAAGCCCGCTGATGACTTTCGCCGCGCCAGTGGGAGTCCGAGACGGGTACGGAGGACAGCTGGCAAAAACGGAATTATGGGGATGTGGGAAGGAAGTGCGGGGGTGTAACGTCCCCATAGACGACCAAATATGGATGCAGTCGTGTCAGCCCAGGATAATCTGAAATTCCAAATGAGCATCAAGGTTTGAGAAAAAACACCAGCCTGCTTACATCAGAATTGATACAACCGCGACATCCAGAGGATATGCAACTAGTGACATGATTACACCAATAATATACCATATTACCCCGTTGACTTTATGCTGTATCGGCCAATGGAAGAAGATCAGATAAGCACGCGGAGATTGTCACACGACCTACTTTCTCACTTTGGCGCATGAGCGGGCCAAAAACTTTCTCGTAGAGACGTTCAAAAGCTGTGTTCTGAAGGCGCAATATTTCCGCGGCAGATATTATCAACAGCGCTCCAGAAAGAACGATGACAATAGGGCCAGCGGTATGACCATATATATAAAGTGGGACGACAAGAAATCCTGGATCAAACTAATCAAAGACCTTAATAAACCAAACAACATGGAAACATACCTATTGAGGAATGAAGTGCTTTTCGCGGAATCTCCCATTCAATTTTTTTCGTCTCTTTTTCTCTGCTTAGGTGGGTATCCTCATTGGCATGTCGTGTCTTTGCAGTATGGATCGCGTCCTCGCCGATATCATGTAATAAGTTAACATTAGAACCACTGTATGAAAGCCGCCTAGGGTTTCGTCTTGTGAGCTTCCCGATGCCCATCGCTACCGCTGTCGGCGAGGGCGACCGAGTGCTCTGGCGAGGTGAGCGTCGTGAATAATTATGCGAATAACGGTTGTTCAGTGTAAAGGCATCGTTGGCAGGTGTCATGGCCATATTGTGATTGTAAAAAGAATTGATCAAAGGTACTCCAGGGCACGTCATTTTGGCGCCGTGGGCGTTTGTTGCTCAAGCGACGTTAGCCAAGCTTTCGTAGGGTGCTGCTGGATCACCTCATTCGCAGCAGCATTTCTTTCCCTATAATGTTATACCTTTTGTATGTAATCAGGCAATCGGTCAATCCAACATGGCTGCCATGGTGTGACTACCAAGTTATGATTGGCAACCACTGGAAACATAGGAATGTTTTGCCTTCAGGAAAACTGTGAAGAAAAACTTGTAAAGTGACACAATATTCCTATAGTATTCTGAACTGGAGAATCTCATACAAACATAATGTTTTTTTAGGGTTTGCCCAGAGTCTAGTGTGTGGACCAGGTCAGAAGGATAGATAGATACAAAAGATAGATGTTGATCCACATGTAACACTATGCCTAATTGTGTCTTTTTATGCCTTTTTATGCTTTTTTATGCCTATTTATATCTATTTATGCCTCAGCCAACTCTCACTCATCTCTCCAAAACATTAAAAATAAATCAACATAAGGGATGTGTTTTAAGCCTTCACACTTCCCCAATGAGCAAAAGGTCTGGCAAGCCCCAGTTCATTATTAAAACAACAGCTGCTACTACACAAATAACAATCACAGAATATATATATATAAATCAGATGCAAAACTGGTCTGACAATGAATACTAGATAAACAGAAATAAGTATGTGTAACAATTACTAGATATGTTGTGGGTTCTGAATGTTACATACCATTGCAATGTTTGGTAAACATGTGTGATAAGTTGCTGTTTCAATAGTGCTCACACCGGGGACATAGGAGTGATTTTCCTCCAGAAAAACCCTGAAGAGAACTTATAAAGTGGTTGAATATTTCTATAGTACTCTGAAGGAGAATCTCATACAAATGATTGTTTCACTAGATATGAATGGAGTGATTGAGACAAATTGATGGATAAAAGAGTTGTTGGGTGAAAGTAATGGAAGTGAGGCAATGTTGCTTTGGAGTTTGGAGGAAATGTTTCAGAAGAGTTGCTTCAGAATGATGATGATGTGAATAGGATGTCCAATTTGTGAACATGACACTATGTAGTGATTGCTAGACATCTTATATACTTTGGATTTCCCTTACCAAGTGTGATCCCTGTGGGTTTGGAGTTAGAGTCCTCTGCAGGCCCAGGCAGGACACTGACAGGGTAGTATCCCCTGCAGTAGGCATATCCTGGGTCTGGTTGAGGTTGTCCTTACATCCTGGTTGATAATACCATGATACAATTCACATGCATTTTGGGAAGGATATGTTTTTATGAGGAGCATAACAGGATAAGCACCAACAACTGTGCTTATCACTGCATTTATCAATTGTGTTTATTATGATCTTGGTCTTGGACTTTAACCCAAGTAAGTAGGCTTTTTTACTCAATGTATCTACATGTAACTGGATGGCACAGTAAATATGATCTTTTGCAGCATAAACTGTGGCAACCAAAACATTACATACATATTATGTTGCTCCAATTGACTGAAGTACCGGAATACCTGCGTAGGAGCCCTGCTACATCCCACCCCTGCCAGGGACAAGGGTGTAAAGGCACATATTAGGGGTCATCTAAAAATAACTCACAGCCATAGGTCATTGTTTATTTCATCCTCTTCCCTTAGAATAAATACCCTCAATCTTACTATTTATTAGGCAAACTTATGATACAAAAAGTATATGGCTCAAACAATTGTAAATCAACTCTTAGTCAACGATATCAAGTCCCCAAGCATGCAAATAACCCCCTGCATTGTTGTATTCTGAATATTCTCAATATTGAGGACCACTAGTGGATGCTGTGAAGTGTGACCCCATATGACAGGCTGGTGTGGGTAAGCTGCGACTATCTGAAGGATAGGAGGATTGCCAGGTGTAGGAATGAACGCGTAAGCTGCTAGGAACAAACCGCGTCACCCTGTGTCACCCCATTGTGACTGTGCGATTCCATTGTCCACAGGTCTGCAGCAGAATATGTGCAACTGTGCAAATATTCTTTTGTCCTAGATTCTCATTGTTCTGTTTCCCATTGTTCTTTAGATAGTATAAAGTAGCTAGTGTGTTTTCACTCTACTGTCAGAATCCGAATAACAGAGATAAGTGTTGTGGAAGAATGTTGTGTTAGTAAACGTATTCGGAAATATTCCTAATAATAACTGAATGGGTTTGGAAAGTGAATAGAAATCCTACAGTAAAAGCGAATGACTTTCGGAATGTCTGCAAATGAAGTGCATAGTTCCGAAGAGACAGAGGTTCCGAAAGGATTCTATCTCGTGAATCGAATGAACTTTGCAGTTCATGTCGATCACAGCCAATGATCTTACATCCCTTGAAGTGGATTTAACTAATAAAAGTTGAATTGGAGTGCTTACTCAAAAAAAAATATAAAGTTGTTGGTGAAGTTGAGTTGGGAGCGAGTTTGGCAAGTGTGAGTAGAAAATCAAGTTGACATACGATAATTGAACTAGGGAATATACATGCGAATGTGCTAGCTATATACTGAACCATTCGGAAGGAAGAGTGAATGGGAAGTAGTCCGTTGGGGATCGGAAAAATAGCTAAAGTACATGTATGCTAGTTAATGACCATAGAAAATAGAGAACAAAGGTTGGGTGAAAATTGTGAATGAGAAAAAGATTTAACGAACTAGAAATAAGTCCTGAAACATGTTTCCAAATCGTATGTCGTTTTGGATAGACGAACCCTTGTTTCACTTCCTTAAACCACAACCCTGAGTGTCAGAAATGAATGCATCAACATATCAAATCGTATATCCTGTCACCATAAGCTTTTAGAAGCATAGAATCGACCCTGATATTGAGTTCCTAGAAATAGATGGGGATAGTGATGGGGATAGTGTAGATGCTTCTTTTCTGAGGAAAGGCTAATAACAGAACCTGATCTCTTGGTTGAGTCCTTGTGATGTTGCTAGGACGATTCAAGGTGTTAAAGGTGACAGAATGTTGAATGGTTCATGTGTGATGAATTTGTCGATGATTCGGGTTCCGAAGAATCAATTTCGGAAGAAAGTTGTTCGGATGGTTCGGAAGGTGGAGTAGGACATAAATCATGATCGTGACATCTACCTCAGTATCCTGCAACGAGCATTTACTGAGGTAAGAGACTCTTTATCAGCCCTACTTGTATTCAAACTTATCTATACGTTTGTAGGAAATACTCATATAGGTAAAATATCAGTAGTATCTTGCAACGAGCATTTACTGAGGAAATACTCGTATAGTTATATATTTATAACAAGTCTTACAGGTTATTGGGCCCCGCATACATCCCACTCGCTCTCCACTGCTCTTTCCTTGACCATGTCCACTCTCACTACAACTGACATCCTTCCTTCCTCTGTCCCTAAACTCCTAGCCAATGGTCTCAACTGGACCACATTTTCGATGTGCTTCCAGGATGCTGTTGAGGCCAAAGGCCTGTGGGGGCATTTCAATGGCACTGCGACTCAGCCAGTTGTTAGCACTCCACCTACAACCGAAGAGGAGGAAACCCTCACAAAATGGGTCAAAGATGAATGAACAGCAAAGCCTCTTCTTACTCGCCGAATCCCCGACTCCACCCTCATACGCATACATGACAAGGCATTGCTGAAAGATCGTTGGGACCTCATAGTAACTGAATTCTCATTGAAGGGGGCGTTTGCACAGGCTGACTTGCGTTCGCACTTCATGGAGATGAGGTGCCCTGATAGAGGAAACGTCCGTGAGTTTCTTGACAACCTATGTGTCAAAAAGGAAGAGTTAGCAACATACAGTGTGGACATCGAGGAAAAAGATTACCGGTCTACAATCATAAAATCCCTTCCCCCTCACCTCTCTGCTTTCGCATCAAACCTACTAGCCGGTGCCAAGCCCTACAGTACGACCAAGACTGTAGACCCTAATGAGCTCATCATGTTAGTAACTGAAGAATACAAGAGACATGCTGCTCACAAGTCTCGTCATCCTGGGCATACTAGCGGAAAAGGCGAGGAGAAAGACAAAGCGATGTTTGCATCTGGAAATGGAAAAGGAAAGAAATTTGAGCGAAAGCCAAAGGGGACTTGCTGGAACTGTGGAGACACCGGACACTACAAAAATAAGTGTCCCAAACCTGCTAAAGTGACAGATAACAAGAAAACAGACTCACCTAAAGCTGGGGGCTCTGCTAATGTAGCTGTGGAATCCGATGATGAAGAAGGGGCTGCCTTCTTCGCCGATTATGACTCAGACGATGAGCTACCCCAACTGCTGAACTGCAAATCTGACTCGGAGGAAGACTGTGCAGGCGACTGGTTTTCTGAGGTTGGCGATGACTCAGAAGATGATCGCAAGACCGAGGAGTTGCCCATTGCTGACGGGAGTGATACCTGTACAATTTTGAAGACCTCAAGCCCACATCTATGCCAATGCAACCTGGGCTGAGACTGTCGGCCCAACACCCAAAACAACGACTGAGTGGGCCCAAATGCACGACACGCCATACAGAGAGGCTGTCGGATCACTCATGTACGTGTCAGAATCCAATTAATAAAGAAAAGTGTTATGAATGAATGCATGGTTAGCAATAACGTTAGAAAATGTTTTCATATAGGAAGAATGGTATTCGAAAGTGAAAGGTAATCCTACAGTTAAAAGCGAAGGGCTTTCGGAATGTTTGCGAAGAAGTGCATGATTCCGAAGAGATAGATATTCCGAAAGAATTCTATCTCGTTGATTGGATGAACCGTGCAGTTCATGCTGATCACACCCAATATGATTACATTCTTTCGAAGTATAATCAAATCTAAAGTGATAAGTTTTTATAGGACTTACTTCAAAATGAAGTTGTTCTTTTTGATTGTTCACGACGAATTGTTAAGTCAAGCAATTCAATCAAGTAGACGTGCAATAATTGAACTAAAGAACATACATGCAAATGTGCTACTTATATACTGGGACGTTCGGAGGCAAGGGTGAATGGGGAGTAGTCCGTTAAGGATCGGAAAAGTAGCTAAAGTACATGTATGCTAGTTAATGACCATAAAGAATAGAGAACAAGAGTGGGGTGAAAATTGTGAATGAGAAAAGGGTTTAACGAACTAGGAATAAACCCTGAAACTTGTTTCCGAACCATATGTCGTTTCGGGTAGACGAACCCTTGTTTCACCTCTTTAAACGACGGCCCTGAGTGTTGGGGATGAATGCATCCACATATTGAATCGTATGTGTTGTCACCATAAGCTTTTAGAAGCATAGAATCGACCCTGCTATTGAGTTCCTAGAAATAGATGGGGATAGTGATGGGGATAGTGTAGGTGCTTCTTTTCTGAGGAAAGGCTAATAATAGAATCTGATTTCTTGGTTGGGTCCTTGTGATGTTGCTAGGATGATTCAAGGTGTTATGGGTGACGAAGTGTTGGATGGTTCATGTGTGACAAGTCTGCTGATGATTCGGGTTCCGAAGGGTTGATTCGGAAACGTGATGTTCGGGTGTCAGAATTCAATTATCAAGGATAAATGTTATGGACAAATGTATGGTTAGTAATAACATTGGAAAATGTTTCCACATGAAGAGGATGGTGTTCGAAAATGAAAGGTAATCCTACAGTAAAAGCGAAGGGCTTTCGGAATGTTTGCAAAGAAGTGCATGATTCCGAAGAGATAGATATTCCGAAAGGATTCTATCTTGTGGATCGGATGAACCATATGGTTCACGCCGATCCCACCCAGTATGATTACATTCTTTCGAAGTATAATCAAATCTAAAGTGATAAGTTTTTATAGGACTTACTTCGAAATGAAGTTACTCTTTTTGATTGTTCATGACGAATTGTTAAGTCAAGCAGATCAATCAAGTAGATGTACAATAATTGAACTAAAGAACATACATGCGAATGTGCTACCTATATACTGGGAAGTTTGGAGGCAAAGGCGAATGGGGAGTGGTCCGTGAAGGATCGGAAAAGTAGTTAAGGTACATGTATGCTAGTTAATGACCATGATGAATAGAGAACAAGAGTGGTATGAGAATTGTGAATGGGAAAGGGGTTTAACGAACTAGAAATACACCCTGAAACCTGTTTCTGAACCGTATGTCGTTTCGGGTAAACGAACCCTTGTTTCACCTCTTTAAACGATGGCCCTGAGTGACGGGGATGAACTTGTCCACATGTTGAATTGTATGTGTTGTTTCCATAAGCTTTTAGAAGCATAGAATCGACCCTCCTATTGAGTTCCTAGAAATAGATGGGGATAGTGATGGGGATAGTGTAGGTGCTTCTTTTCTGAGGAAAGGCTAATAATAGAATCTGGTTTCTTGGTTGGGTCCTTGTGATGTTGCTAGGATGATTCAAGGTGTTATGGGTGACGAAGTGTTGGGTGGTTGTAGGTGTGACAAGTCTGCCAATGAATCGGGTTCCGAAGAGTGGATTCGGAAACGTGATGTTTGGATGGTTTGGATGGTTTGGATGGTTCGGAAGGCGGAACGGATCATAAATCATGATCGTGACAGGGTGGTTCGGGTGGTTCGGATGGTTCGGAAGGTGGAACAGATCATAAATCATGATCGTGACAGTATGCTGCACTTGGTACACGCCCTGACATAGCTTTCGCTGTCCAATGCCTGTCTCAATATTCAACAAAGTTCGGCCCTATGCACTGGAATGCAGTCAAAAGAGTTTTCCAATATTTAAAAGGCACTACTCAGCTATGGTTGTCATTTAGACACACAGATGGAAGATTGATTGGCTACGCAGACGCGGACGGTAGCATGGCCAAAGACCGACATGCGATCTCTGGCTATGCGTACATAATCCATGGTGGTGCTGTATCCTGGAGTGCTAAAGGCAAAATGTCATCTTCCTATCCACAACGGAAAGCGAGTATATAGCCGCGACTCACGCGGCAAAGGAAGCCCTCTGGCTTTGCTCCCTTATCAAGCAAATCTTCGACATTGAGCTATCTCCCACCACACTATTTTCCGATAATCAATCTGCGATCGCACTTGCAAAGGATCATCAGTATCATGTGCAAACTAAGCATATTGACATACGTTTTCACTTCATTCGCTGGATTATCGAACAAGGGGCAGTTCGACTTGTATATTGCCCCACTAATGATATGGTGGCCGATATGCTTACCAAGGCCCTGCCATCAACAAAGGTCAAGCATTTTGCAGTGGAACTTGGGCTGACTGCGGTTTGAGGGGGAGTGTAGGAATGAATGTGTAAGCTGCTAGGAACAAACCACGTTGTCAGAATCCAATCATCAAAGTTAAATGTTATGAACAAGTATATTGTTAGCAATAACATTGAAAAAGTTTCCACATGAGGAAAATAGTGTTCGAAAATGAAAGTCAATCCTACAGAAAAAGCGAAGGGTTTTCGGAACGTTTGCGAAGAAGTGCATGATTCCGAAGAGATAGATATTCCGAAGGAATTCTATCTCGTGGATTGGATGAACCATATGGTTCACGCCGATCACACCCCATATGATTACATTCTTTCGAAGTATAATCCAATCTAAAGTGATAGGTTTTATAGGACTTACTTCGAAATGAAGTTACTCTTTTTTGATTGTTTACGACGAATTGTTAAGTTGAGCAGATCAATCAAGTAGACGTGTGATAATTGAACTAAAGAACATACATGCGAATGTGCTACTTATATACTGGGACGTTGTAAGAGAGCTCCGCTCTCTAGTTATAGATTTCACTTCTATTTTGTTTCTTTCTTCTAAAACAGTCTTGTCACATAATTAGCTAAACCATAGTTAGGGTCGGCGCTTTGGCACTTTGGTAGCTTACGCGTCATTTGGTCCACTTTCACTGTCCACCATCTGCTTTACTCTTCCTACCTTTCCCGATGCTTTGGCGCTTTGGTAGCTTATGCGTCATTTGGTCCACTTTCACTATCCACTCTCTGCTTTACACTTCCTGATGCTTTGTTCTCTCTTGTATATAAGTGGGGCTATTCCCAAGGACAATATCATCGCTCCTCTCTCACTCTTATCAGTCTATTAAAGTCAGTCAGAAAGAAGGAATCGCAAGTAGAAGAAAACATCGAGTTAACTGGTAGAAGTCAAGAGAAGTATAAAGAGTTAAAAGACATACCTCAACCGCTCCCCCTCCCATTTCATTGATAGGGCTACATCCCGTCTTACAACGTTCGGAGGCAAAGGCGAATGGGGAGTAGTCTGCTAAGGATCGGAAAAGTAGCTAAAGTACATGTATTCTAGTTAATGACCATAATGAATAGAGAACAAGAATGGGATGAAACTTGTGGATGAGAAAGGGGTATAACGAACTAGAAATACACCCTGAAACCTGTTTCCGAACCGTATGTCGTTTCGGGTAAACAAACCCTTGTTTCACCTCTTTAAACGACGGTCCTGAGTGACGGGGATGAACTCGTCCACATGCGGAATCGTATGTATTGTTTCCATAAGCTTTTAGAAGCATAGAATCGACCCTTCTATTGAGTTCCTAGAAATAGATGGGGATAGTGATGGGGATAGTGTAGGTGCTTCTTTTCTGAGGACAGGCCAATAATAGAATCTGGTTTCTTGATTGGGTCCTTGTGATGTTGCTAGGATGATTCAAGGTGTTATGGGTGACGAGGTGTTGGGGGGTTGTAGGTGTGACAAGTCTGCCGATCACGCGGGTTCCGAAGAGTGGATTCGGAAATGTGATGTTCGGATGGTTCGAATGGTTCAGACGGAGGAACAAATCGTAAATCGTGATTGTGACACACGTCACCCTGTGTCACCCCATTGTGACTGCGTGATTCCATTGTCCACAGGTCCGCAGCAGAATATGTGTGACTGCGCAAATATTCTTTTGTTCTAGATTCTCATTGTTCTGTTTCCCATTGTTCTTTAGATAGTATAAAGTAGCTAGTGTGTTTTCACTCTACCTCAGTATCTTGCAACGAGCATTTACTGAGGTAAGAGACTCTTTATCAGCCCTACTTGTATTCAAACTTATCTATACGCTTGTAGGAAATACTCGTATAGGTAAAATATCAGTAGTATCTTGCAACGAGCATTTACTGAGGAAATACTCGTATAGTTATATATTTATAACAGGTCTTACACCAGGTACTGCATTTGGGACATTATTCATAGCATTTATTATCTCAGTTTTCAGTTGGTCATGCTGTAAGCAACTTCAGCTCATGAGAGACTGAGATAGACTGTATCTATCTAAAAGATTCAGTGATGAGGTGTGGCAACTATCGAGTCGGAAACCCTGCAATGCGATTCTATGCCTCCTCTGCACCTTTTTGTAAGTCCTACATTTCCACATTATTTCTCACGTATCTGCGATCTGATTATGACTGTAATCTGTATCTAACAGATTCAATGATGAGGTGCAGCAGCTATCGAGTTGGATTACTCTGCAATGTGATTCCATGCCTCCCTCCGCTCCTTTTTTGAAAGTCCTACACTTCTGCATCTGAGTGCATTGACAGGCGGCAGCGGCATGCAGCTATTCTGCCCAACTTTAGTTTGTACTTTGCCCCGGATTTGAGATGTTCTCCCCTTCTGCCTGTGCCTGTCAAGGAGGAGTTTGGGTTAGTTATCCTGTCATGGCACTGGTGCGCTAACTCTGTCAAAATATGCATTCCTGTCATTCCATGGTGGTCGTTCCAAGTTGTATATTTTTGATGTGTACGGAACGCAAGCAGAAGTTCTGACGCTATACGCATTTGTTTATCTATTCCTCTTCCTCCTCCTCCTCCTCCTTCTCACTCTCTTCATCATCATACAGTCTAGGCTGTCTATGACACATTGGTCTGCTACTTGCATTTGTCAGAGTCGTCTGACCTAACTTATCCATCCTTATCGACTGTAATTCCACGAGGTACATGTTTGGTTGAGGGGAAGGAACGACACCCACATTGCTTCAACCCCGGAGAGGGTTCTGAAAGTTCACTGCGTTATTTCTAGCTGAGATAGATACTGATTGATTCAGTGGGTTACGAGGTATAGCTTCTTCGATATGACAAGCCTAAAGATCTTATTCGGGACTCCTCATGACTGTCGCGGATAGCAGGGCCTCCAACATTCATGTGTTTGGTCCCGCAGTACTAAATCATTTTTTGGCTTCGACCCGACTATATACCATGAGGTCCGTTGATGTAGGCCATTCCTATAATGAGGCGACCGATCGTATGTTGAATGGCCTCACTAGCTTTGAATCGCATGAAATTTCGATGCCCTCATCATCTCCTGTCTTTGCAGACGCCCAAGTTTAAATCACCCTGGCTCTTTCGAAACTTCGAAAAGTCGAAACGCAAATGCATCTAACTGTACCTACTCTGCTCTCTTGAGCAAGAGAAGAAAATTAGATGGTAATGATCTTGACGAAAGTCGTCATCAACTGTCGAAACTACTTTCGAAGAATTAGGTGCAGCTATGTAGAATTCCCCAGCGGTTTGTTCCTCAGATTTTTCTGGAGAGAAGGCGGCTCTGTGGCGCCAACTGGTTGTTCAGCACATATTTCCTGGGAAGTCGGTAGCTGTAGCATTTAAGGGAGATAAATCCACGCCAGCCTCTGCCGAGCCTGTTGGGCGATGAGATTCAGTGACTATGAGGCAGTGAATAAACCTCCCCCTCGTTTGACTCGTGAGCTATACGCTTTGGGCTACATTGTCGTTGGGGCAATAGGACGAAGGATTCGGTGCTGCTAAAGCTGAGGCCTTCGGACTAAAAAACTAAGCCCCTGGACGACTCGCCAAATGTGAAACGATCGTGACTAGAGAAGGAAAACCTATCAACCCTGACATGGTTCTTGGACCGATGTATGTTTTATCTTGAGCTATGTGCTTTCTAGTCTGCTCAAATGTCTGAAGGCTATGGCATCTATTGATTGACCCTCCCCTGATTACATTCCTAGCCTAACAGGCTCTAAGAGATTTTTGAGATTTCAGGCATGCGGCTTCTAGATAAAGAAGACTTGAAGATTGAAGGTTATTTGCACAGTGGTTAATGGCACAGGTCGAACATGGGCTGCAGGATACCAAGAATACCAAATTTCGTGCCGGCTCGTGTGTTACGAATGAGGTTCCCACTTTAAAGAACATGCTGTGACAAAACCGTAGCTCCATTGGAAAGAGGGGGTTACAAGGGATAGCTTGTATTGAATAAGAGGATACTTAGGGGAGCTTAAGAGTAATGCGAACACGACCCAAGGCATTTACAACGAAAGAAAAGATTTGAGTACACGCCGCTATGTTTAATAAACCCATTATTAGAAAAGCCATATCGTCACTGATCACGTGACAAAGGCAACGGGCAGCCAATGAGCTTGCGCGCCAGGTTTGAACAACGAAAGGAGTCTAGTCGCGACGTGATTTTTGACTTCCGACCACAACACCATTGACTGTTTGCTTTATACAGCCTCAAGCTATATGTTCTTCTATGTCTGCTCAGCACTCCGCTGATTCACCAGCAACTCCACAGAGAACGTGGACGACACTTTCTTCAGCTTCTCGTCGTCCAGGTATGAAAGCATTAGCGTACATCGCATTCAGCCTCCCCATTTACTGATACACCAACTTAAATCATTTCTCAGACTCTTATTCTTCGGAAGACGCGTCTTCGGAGCGCAATATGCGACGTATTATCGTTTCTCCCCCACCAACAGATTATGATGAAGAGGCCGATACTTCACTAGCTGATTCGGCCGAAGTTGAAGCAGCGCTCGCTGCTCTAGATAATGACATTGCCACCACCCAAAATGCACTCACGGAATGGAGTTCGCATACATTGGATCCTTTCAATTTTCAACCTCGGCCCCTCAGCATGATCACTGAGCGCACTGAAGAACCCATCTCTCGCGAAACCTCAATGCGTACTTCAGTTTTCGGCCCTCTTCATCCTCAGACACCTACACCTGCTGCTAACTCCTCACCAGATGTTCCTCTTGCGGAACGTCTTACGCCTAGATCACTAACACATCCTCTCTCTCGATCGCCAGCTGACCCTGTAAACAGGAATCCATCCCCTGAACGTAGTCTTCGGCATACGCCCCGTCGCCGTGCAGGCGATCTAATTGCTTTCTTTGAGGATAAATCAACTGATAGTTCTTCGTCTCTTTCTTCTCTCGGACAAATACGATCTACTACATCTCGGTCACCAACTCTTACGACATTTACGCCTTCTCAGACTCTTCCCTCTTTAAGCCGGGTCGCATCAGACGTACCACCCTCCTATTCTTCGGTTCCAAGATCTACTACACTGCCAACAATCCCTTCGCGCTCGGTATCTCCTACCAAGTCCTCAGCCACTTTGTCGTCATTGCTTTCACCTGTACGGGGTCAGGGATCGATCGAGTCGCGTCCAGCGGCGTCCATTACACCAACGCCAACCAAACATCCTATCCGAGTGCCTAGCCAACCGCGCTCGCCTCTATCTTCCGTACGGAACATCGTAGCCGCATGGAAAGAGCGTACTCCTTCTCTTGGGAAATCCAGCAAGCCACCATCTACTATATCAGCAGGAGACGAGGGTTTTTTCAGTATCCGACGCCGTGATGCGGGCGACACTGATCGGACACTTCCCCCATTGCCTCCGGAGTCATTAACCCGTCAAAATAGTAATGGGAATGGGAATGGAAACAGCAGGAAAAGTGGAGCCAGCGCTGGTAGCGGTTCCAAGACTCCGTTTGATCTTGCTGAGCTTGGACCTTTTGCTCAATCGGATCGTGACGTGGGTTGATTTCACTCTGTATACACACACAGAAACTCATTGTTACTCTAGCCACTCCGTCTTGGCCAGCTTTGGTATCTCAATGTTCATGCGTCCCTGCCTTACCGGTGGTTAAGGACGCAAGCTATTCTCTATCCCCATGTACTTATTCTTTCTTGGATTGCTCCTGGCGGTGGTCGGGGGGTGATTACACTTGATTTGCTCAATTGCAATGAAGTGAGATCCGTGCCTTCACCCAGCCACCCAAGTGCGCACGACGATATAGGAACTATTGCTGCGCGAGAGCAAGCTGGGACATCGGGTCCAGAGGGTGCATTGGTTGAAACACTTTGTCCGTTTCAGCTTTTGTATCCTGATGGAGTTGAACGCCTAGGCGCTGAGAGCGCAAGGGAAAGAGTCAGATGGGTTAGCGCGATCTGGTTCGTCATTGCGAGCTCCTTAGGAATGGATTAATAATTTACGCTATGAACCTAGGGACGCACTCAATCGCGCTGTCGCATTCCCGGATCCATCAATTCGTTCTCGCTCGCCTGCGCCTTCCCTTCGCACCATCCGTTCCGAGAGTGGCTCCTCTTCTAGTGAAAATAAGTCGAAATCCGGTTCAGCTAGTACTATGTTTGTTCCTCCCCTGGATACAATCCCAGATCTACCCTTGTCTACGAGCTCCGTCTCTTCACGCTCAAGCGCTGCTGGTAGTCACGTAATGCTCTCCCCTGCGTCGTTGGATGATGCTGGATTCCATCATTTACGCGCATCCGACGATGGGGCTATCTCTAATGCGGGTATTCTATATCCGTTGGAACGCAGTGGAAGCAAAGTGATCGCACCCAGTAGAAGCAGTTCACTACGCAGGACAAGCTCACTTGCTGACCTTGATGCGGAATTCGCTAGCGCGGTGTCGCGTTCTGCGCGTAGTTCTGCTAGTAACGTAGGCAAGCCAGTAACGGTATCCAGTGGGCCGAGTTCCGCAGAGGATGTGTTTGTCAGTCCTCCACCAAGCACCGGGAAGAAGAGCAAGGCGGGCTCCTCTGCTATATCAACGTCCGATAGTGGGGAGAGCGGAGCTTACTTGACGCCTCCGAGCAGAGTCAGTGCAAGAACAACGCCGACAAGCAGCTACTACTCCCTTCCCGTGCCACCCCTTCGTCCACGCACCCATTCGAGCTTAAGCTCTGGGAACACACCGGGTCTCCGAATCTCGCAGACTTTGTCCTCTGATTCTGCACAAGCCGTTGTTACTTCCACGCTTTCTCTCCGCGGAAGTAGGTCCGCATCGCTGTTAGGCGATTCACACGACGGAGATAGCTCAGACGCCAACTCCAGTGCATCTTGCACACAATCTTTAGGGAGCGATACTCCTACAAGCGGCCGGGGAGGCGGCCTTCTTGCTCCGGAATCGCCCAGTGCTAAAAGTAGAACCGGGTCATCATTGTCTCGCAGCCCAGGTGTTCGACGTCGCACCCCTCGCAAGACAAGCTCTCGCGCGACATCTTCCTCTTCTGCTGGAGCTGACTTTCAGACGCCTGTGGAAGGGTCTGATAAGGAGAATGAACCGGGGTCTGGAGCGTATGACATTGCTACGCACGTTCTATCGGTTACGTCGACGCCAACGGAAAGGAGTTATAGATCTGCTGAACCGTCATCGACTTCTTCACGGGTTTCTGGTGTGTCGACGCCTACCGTGGCATCGGAGGGCATTGTATCGCGTACCGCGGCGCGGAGAACACGAACCTCCTCTTACGATTCGATCGGATATGAAGTTTGCCCATCATCTGACTTGTCTGAGTTCATACCGTTATCTTCTAGTAGTGCTTCTGATGCACCTTTGGATGCTGGGAGCACTATGGGCATACCTATGACTCGCAGCTCTACATCAGATGTCTTCTTAGCCGCACCTGCCAGGACATTGACTCCGTCGTCGACCACGTTTGCCACAGCCTCAGTCCTACCGAGTTCGACTGAATACAGGTCGGCATTTACCTGTGAGTCGACCGAGTGTGCGACCCTTACTTCTTGTCCGTCATCAACGGATTACCAGACTGCTGAAGTCTGCACGGACTACGAGACCGCAGAAGTATGCTCCAGTCAACCATCCACTCAGTATCAGAGTGCCGAATTATGTCCGTCGAGTACGAAGACGCCAAGTTTGACCCTTCCGAGCTCAAGTGTACCCAGTGCCACCCCCCCACCTACGAGGTCGCCAACGGTGAGTTCACCCACTACAAGCTCATCGGGCTCGATCGCATCTGTCGCAGCACTCGCGAACATTCCGTATGACATTGAAGAAAGAGAGAGCAACCGAATGAGTGTTGCGCCTAGTGCTGCGCCTAGTGTTGCGCCTAGTAGTAAACCGCCCTCGACAATAGGGACGATTCCTAGTCTCCCTGAATCTAGCCTTCGTTTCGTACCCTCAGCTCGACTCTCTCCGGCGTCGCGACCACCCAGTACTGTGGAAAGTGATCCAGTTCCTGTTTCTATCAAAGAGTCTGAATCTACGGTGGTTTCCTCATCCATAATTTCTTCAGACTCGGCTACTCTATCGTCCGTGACTTCTTCCTCAAGCGGCGTGCCTCCTCCGTCGTCATCGTCATCCACTCCAATACCGTCATCGTCATCCATCCCTTCGATAAGGGAGTCCCTGTACGAGGAAAGCTCTGGTACTTATGAGTCTTCCATCCTGTTACCTTCGCCGTCATTACATTCCATGGCGATCCAAGAAGGAGTTGACGCTTCCTTTGACACCTCATTCCTTCGTCCTTCTGACCCGGTTGAGCCCTCGGATTCTGGAGCTCAGCTTGTTCCAACAACTCCTCTCCCAGCGTCGCCACTACTTCTCAGTCCCTCATCCAGTACGATGACCAGAACACCGTCTAGTGTCTCTAGTATTTCTATGCGTTCTTCTATGGTCAGCCCTGACACGGAGTCATTGTACTATGCCGAAATGCAGTATGCTACAAGTGTGAGGTCATCGACGTCTACTCCATCACTGTCCTCGGAATCCTCGGTTACTCCGGAGTTGACTGTCTCTACTAGGTCACTCACACCTACGGCTCCACCAATCAGCGTAAGCTCCACTCGCTCGTCTTGGTTTCTGTGTTAATTTTTTTTTGCAGAGTACGCCGCTTAGTTCACCCTTACCTCCCTCAACGCCGAGCACCCCTGCTCCTCGGTCTTATACTATCACACCCGAACCAACATTTAGTGTCAGCATCAGCACTCCGCACTCGAACGCGCCTTCCATCACATCCCAGCTCCAGACAATTCCATCAATTGATGGTGACATGAACGATCTTACTGGGTTTCCTCCAGGAGAGATTCTCACCCACGACGTGAACCGATTGTTGCAATATCTACATGAAGTTGATGCTGCTAGGAATGAACAAAGTTTAGACATGGCGAATCACTTGGAACGGATCGAAGCGTTACTGGGTAATCTGGCGGCGTCGCTCAAGGATAAATGTGATAGGCCGCCTCCAGTGCCCACTAAAGACGTCGCAATTGGTCGCAGTACGGTGACACGTACGCCTACTCCAATTCCTACTCCAGGGTTTGCGCGCAGTGCTGTCGCCTCTGTAAGGTCACTTTCACCTCCACCAGAGCGACTTCCATCCCCGTCATCCTTACTCACAAGTATCTCCTGGCTATCGTCTCATCACTCCGATGACTGGGAGCTAATGTCGACTGAAGATGCGAGACGATTGTTGCCCTCCCCTTCCACACCGTCTATCACAACTGAGACATCTCCAGTATTGCCGCCCCCAGTATCTCCAAGTCTGTCTGTCGAGACCGTTCGTCCGAGTTTAAATTTGACGGAACTACGGGAGATGATTGATACCGTTTTGGCCGAGGTAGCTATCCTACGCGCTGGTCAACGTGAAACGCAAGAAATGCTCCAAAACATACGTCGAGACACTACTAAAGAACCTCAGGGCGAGACATCTGAACAGCATGATTGTAAGGCTATGCTCAAGCACACCGAAGAAAAGTTGCAGCAGATCCTGGACCGATTGACAAGCGAGGCACAATCGAGCGCAACTTCCGGATATTCTGAAATACAAGATCAATCTGCTCTCGTCGAATTGGTCAATCGGCTGTTGCGACCAGCACCACCGCCACCCTCTCTTCCTATGCATGCGCCATCTCCTATTCCTCCCCCACCATCCATATCTGATCTATTCCATGACGTTGGTATGCCATCTGCACCCAGTCTTCCCATTCATCTTGAACCACTTCCCACGATTCAACGTCCAAGGACTAGGCAGCGTCCTCGAAGTGTCACCCCTCCCATCGTTGTTCTTCGACCCAGTACAGCTCCTGTACCTTCTAGTGATGGAGAGTATCGAGGGCCCTTCATACCCCCGGAATCCAGCATCGCAGCCCTTCCATCTATTCTGAGGCTCCCGCGCCGCCGTCCCGCCCCTGCGTCTCCAACAGAGAGGACACTTCCTGATATTCCAACCCGGCCTACCTCGAGTGGTCTCCCACACATGGATGAGGTTGTACGAGACGAACGTCGACATCGACGAGAAGATGCACCAGATGGTTTCTTCATCCCTGCAGGGCGGCCAACGCAGCAACCGGTAATTAGTGCATTCAGTTGGTTCTTCACTCATTCATTGATATTTCGTATAGCCTCCGCTTCATGAGGTACCGCCTCGTTTACCTAGTGCACCCCCTAGTCTCGGTACTGCTCCACCAGAAAGTTCATCTAGGGCGTGGTATCGTCCAAGACGCCAACGGACACCTGTGGGGATAGCTGTAGGTTCCATCGTCCGCTTGTTCAGCTTTTTGGCTCACTGGCAATAGATGGAAGATCGGCCTGCAACTACTCAGGCTCCAGGTTCCATTCCAGTCCCCCCGCCTGGGATGTTTGTTCCTGCATATGGGGGTCCCCAGGTATCTGGTGCTCGTGTTCAATTTCCTGGCACCACAGTAAGTCTATCCGTGGGCCCTGGATGGGCATGTTAACTTCTGATACCTTGCTTTTAGACCATTGCTGGGGGGATCCCGCCACCACAGTATGAAGAAATTCTCAATATCCTCCGCGTACGTTTCAACTCATTTTATTTGTAAGCTTTACTGGCTCATCTGGTATCTACAGGAAACTCGTGAAGCTCAGAATGCATCTATCGATCAACAACGTGAAATCATGCGCTACATGGCTGGTCTCAACGAGTGGCTTGAGCGTGATGTTCATGACCGTCATGCCGAGCTACGTGGTGTGGGCGATCGAATCGATCAGCTTCGCAATGAGCTTGCTCAACGTTTGGGGATCAGACCTGCAGGTACGTGCTCTCGTTGAAGCATATAGGTTTTCTTCTAAGTCTAGTAGTTCCGTTTGGGCAAATGCCAAGCGAAGGCCCTATAATCCCTCCTCCGGGCCAGTGGTTTGGACCTCCTCCCGTCCAAGGTGGACCCCCTCAATTTTTCCCACCTGGCAGTGCGTTTGTTCCTGCACCAGGTTTTGTCCCCGAGGAATCATCTGTAGACTCGGGCTCACCGTTCATTCCCCCTCATCCTGGACATGACCAATTCCCGCCTGGCTTCATCCCCACAGGAGGTCCAGGGGTTCTTCCGCAGGGTCCCGCTTTTGTTATTCCACCTCAAGGTCGCCCGCAGGTAACAGTTGTTTCCCCTTCTTCTCGAACATCAACGTCCGAAGACGCCTTTATACCCCCACGCCCTTCTGGTACACCTACGCATTCAAGTGGACGTGTTCCTATCACAGTGATACAACCCGGAGAGCGGCCGCCTGCAGAGTCAAGCGCTCCTCAAGCGATTGTTATTCCACCTCCAGGAGTCAGTAGACCTAGTAGCCCCAGTGAAAGACCGGGAGAGATTGTTGTTATACCGCCTCCCCCTGAGCGATCACGTTCCCGTAGTCGGTCAGTCCCTGTGATCATTGACCAGAGAGGGTTGTCACGATCCTCGAGGGGATCCTCGAGAGATAGGGATCGACCGCAACGAATCATCATTAGACCCTCAGGTTCACGTTCCGGAAGCTATAGTCGCTCTCCATCCCGCGGACCATCAATCTCTCGTGTTATAGGTGACCGCGGGAGGTCACGCTCTCGAGCTTCTCGCTCCAGATCTCATGCTGAACCTCCCATCATTGTCCGAGAGCGACCGTATCGTTCCCGTTCTAGATCACGCTCTGTTACTCCTCCGGTCCAGACTGTCATCATTTCTGGTCCTTCACGTTCGCGTTCACGTCGCCGAACTCCACCTACTCCTCAACCAGTGTTTATTGAATCTGGACGCCGTGGGTCTCGCTCTCGTTCGTCACATCGGCCAACTCCCTCCCAGCCAATCATTATCCAATCTGGACGTGGGTCTCGCTCCCGGTCTCGTTCACCCACTCCATCGGCTGCACCGCCAATCATTATCCAATCTGGACGTGGGTCTCGCTCCCGGTCTCGTTCACCCACTCCATCGGCTGCACCGCCAATCATCATTGAGTCTGGACGAAGGTCTCGACCTCGATCCCCACATCGTAGCGAAATTTCGCAGCCAATCGTTGTCGATTTAGGTCAGAGACGCTCATCCTCTCGGCGTTCCGGTAGTCCATCTAGGCCTATAATTCTACATCCCGATCGAGAGAGGTCCAGGTCCAGGCCTCATTCTCCACATCAGCAAGTTGTGGTGGTACCTACGGATGATCGTCATCGTTCTCGTTCCTCTCGTCGTCCCCCAGGCGTTACGATTGTTGGGGATCATCGACAGTCTCGCTCGCGGTCATCTTCCCGTGATCGCCCCTCAGTCATAGTTGTGGGGGAACCCCGAGGCCGTCGCTCACAGTCATACTCTCCTGAGCCCCAAACCATAATTTTGGGAGAACCCGATGACCGTCGTTCACGGGCACATTCTCATTCTCGTGGACGCCCGACGGTTGTTGTGGGAGACACCCACGGTCGTCGTTCGCGGACACATTCTCGTGAACGCCCGACGGTTGTTGTAGGAGATCCCTATCGTCGCCGTTCGCGGACACATTCTCGTGAACGCCCGACGGTTGTTGTAGGAGATCCCTATCGTCGTCGTTCGCGGACACATTCTCGTGAACACCAGACGGTTGTTTTGGGAGATACCTATAGTCACCATTCGCGGACACATTCTCGTGAACGCCCGACGGTTGTTGTGGGAGATACCTATGGTCGCCGTTCACGGACACCTTCTCGTGAACGCCCAACGGTTGTAGTGGGGGAACCCCTTGACCGTCGTTCACGTTCTCGACGACGATCTCACACACCAACCGTTATCCTTCCAGACCGTATACGTACGCGCTCCCGGTCTCGTGGGCCACCTGTAATCATTGAAGGTCGTCGTCATGGAGTGTCACGCTCCCGATCTCCTGAACATCCTGTCATCTTACCTCGTTCACCCTCCCGACCTCGAACGCGAACCCCAACCATTGTTGTCCAGGATCGCTCACGGACGCGCTCACGCGATTCACGGGGACCTTTAGTCGTAGAAGATCCTTATCGTCGTAGACGTTCAAGTTCCCCACGCTCTCAGCCAATTATCATCCCCCGTTCTCGCTCTCGAGGTCGGTCACATCCGTCGGAGGTCATAGTTCGAGAAGGGTCTCGAACTCCTTCCCCATCCCGATCTGTAATTTTGCGTTCTCCTGGTGGTTCTCGGGCCTCTCGTCGTAGTCATATTATAGTGCCTAGCCGCGTTCCGTCACCAACTTTAGAACGTGATGAAGGTCGCCCCTCGTACACTCGTCGTTCCAGCAGTCCGATTATTGTTGGTGATCAGCCTCATCCTCCCCGTCACACCTCGGCTGCTTCTGTACGCCGAGTTTGTATTATTGTCCTGTTGTCTTTCGTATACTGAACTTTATCCCTAGGCTGACACTCAAGTTCCTCGCCGCTCACCAACCCGTACTAGACCCCCTACAGTTATTAGTGTTCGTAGTGGACCTGGGACCCCTCCCGTCGGTCCCGAATCACCTCGCCATGTCCTACGCGATGATTATGATCATAGGATACGTACTCGCACACCTACAGTTATTCCTGACAATGACCTGGAGCATGATCGTGGACGTGGTGACCACCACTCCTACCGGCCATCACGGGCATCCTCCATTATTGCCCCAGCCAGCACCCCGCGACCCAGTGCCCCCCATGACATACAAGAGGATGACGCAGGGGTTCCTCGTCGTAGCCGCAGGGAAAGTGACGTAGGCTTTCGTCGTACTCCCACTCCCCAGGAGCCTGTTGCAACGGATTCTCGTCGCATTAGCCCTCAGGCTATAACTGCTTCTGAGGAGGATGGTCATTTGCTTCCTGTTTCTAGAACTGCACTTCCTCCCGAAAAACCCATGGAAGAGTACGCGGAGGGTCCTGAGCACCTAGAGGAGAGAGATGGAATACCACGGCACGTTCCCTCCCCAGAAGTTGATAGCCAAGTCCCGGTTCCAACGGAACTCGAACGTCCACCATCTGTAGTTGTCGTCGCAGATGAGGATCGCTTTGCCGAAGCTTTCAACAACGCCGAGGATGAACGAAGAATACGTCACCAGGACGCTGAGCGCATGCGTGATGAGAGAGCGTTAGAAGCTGAAGCCCGCCGAGACGATGAATTCCTCGAACATGAGGCGGAACGTCAGAGGATCTTTGAAGAGGGTGAGAGGAGACGAAATGAATTGAACGAAGAAGCGAGGCAGGCTATTTTCAACCTTGGCGAGGAAAAGCGTGATGAGGAAGCAGAGAAAGCTGAATCCGTTCGAGCCGAGTCGTTACGCAGTGCGATCGAAGAAGTGACGTCTAAGAGACAAAGTTCCCTTATCCAAGGTTGGGAAGACGAGCGCGCACGGCTCAACGAGGAGCACGACCAAAAGCTAAATGCATTACAGCAGGAATGGGAGAATGAGCGCGCACGACTGCAAGAGGAACATGAAAACGAGGTCAAAGCTCTGCAGGAAGAGCAGAATAAGGTGCAGGAAGAGCTTCTCACTCTTCGAGACGCAACGGAGGCGCAACGAATCGAGAATGAGCGGATCGATGCTGAGCGGATCGAGCAACAACAAATGGAGCTACAGGAACGAGATGCGGGCTTTCGTAATCAACTCGAGGAGATCACAAACATGTTGCGCGAGAAGAAAGCCGAATGTGAACGACTTGAAGCTCTGAATAATGAAAGGTGGGGAATGAAAGAGGATAGGCGAGCGAAAAAAGAAGAGGAACTTCAAGCTTTAAAGGACCTTATTCAACGCATCTTAACTAATAATGAAGAGACGAAAGCAGCCCAGGAAGCGGAGCGTGACGCTTGCAAGAAAGGTGTGTTGCCTAATGTAGTACCTTTTTCAGTCTGACTCTCCCCCAGGAATAGACAACATTCTTGAAAAACTCGAACAGCAAAATGCGGAACAAAAAACATCCCTTCAAACTATGGCTAATGGCAGGTGTTTGGTATTCAGTGCCATCCTGTGTGCTTATGGTTCGAATTATTTCAGACTGGCTTAGAGAAAGCGAAAAACAGCACCTTGACACTCTGGAGCGTGTTAAAGCTACTGCTCAGGAACAGGTGCCTTTTAATGTACAAGGAGTGAGTCATCTGTGTGTCGACCATCCACATTAAGCTAAAATGAGACATAGTATCTTGACCAATTCAGTCGAGCCCTGGCAGATGAAGTACGAATGCTGTTAGGCGAGGTTGGCAAACTTCGCGAGGAAAAGCGTAATCTTCAATAGTATGAGTCACTGCCTTTCTCTTAGCCCCGTTGCTAACATTACAACTGCAGTGAATTAGGCTCCTTGATGTGCATGAGGAGTAAATATGGACCAGGTGGCGAGTTTGATCCGGATTGGTACGTCAGATCTTGTCTTCATGCTCTCGTCTTCATGTTTTTGCTCTAATACCTGTTTTCTCAGGAAACCCAGCATTCCACCATACTTTGGGGGAGATGGCGGCCCCCCGCCGCCAGGTGGCGGTCCTCCTCCTGGAGAACCTCTCCCACCAGAGCAACCAATTCCCTTTGCCAGACCTGGATGGCGCACCGTCCCTCCACCTGCCCCTCCCAAACTTTCGAAGAGGCAGAAGCGTCAGCAAAAGGAAGCTGAAGCTGCTGCAGGCCCCTCCGGCCCCCCTGCAGATGCCAGGACCATTGCATCCTGGGCTACTTGGCAGCGTCAGTAGAGCATAGTCCTGAGTAATGGTGTTGTTGCTGATTTGATTATAATAATGTTAGCCAATCCCCAATTTGCTCCGACTCCAACATCTCAGGAAGCAGAGCTCGTGGCGCCACCACGTCCTCTCGGTCTTTTTGGCCCTCGTTCCCCACGCGAGTCCTTCATGGAGTAAAACCGTAAAAATCATGCTGGATATGATTTCAATATATGAACCTATGGATTTTGATTCTTAAATTTCTTTCTCCTTCCACGACCTTTCACACGATGTTATACGGCATGTATGATTAATAACCACGATGAATTCGAGTTTTCAAGGGGGGATCAGACATTTTCATGTGTAATTTCGATAGCAAGCCTATATAGATTGCTGGCTCATGGTCCCTGATTCCTGTTAAGAAGTTTTCAAAAGCATAAAATCATTTGATCGAATACTTCTATTGTCAAGTGCTATATATCATCGATCACCCGACGCAGTCCTTTTGCACTTAAAAAATATTTTCAAGACCGACTTCCATGCATCCCCCATTATGGTATTAAACTATACTATAGGTCAGAATTTAAAAGCGAGGCATTACATGTCATTTCGCGATGGCAATTTTGTGCTACAAATGATGGGTAATACATCAACTACGGGTGAGAAGGTAAAAAAGGATTTCGGCTCATTCACAACGTACAAATAAAAGGTCCGTTATTTCGTAAAACTATCTCAAGTCCCAATATGCATCATGAAAGCAGATATGCTAGGGAAGTAGAAAAAAAAGAAAGACGGGGTAGATGGCAAAGAGATCGACGACGATGCGTGGAGGCTTGGTTTTTAAGAAGAGGGACGTTAAGTGTTGTTCCTTATAATGTATGTGTCCTTGTAAACAGTGAAAAAATGGTCCGTAATGTCGTAAACTATGCAAAGCTTCGTCCATCGCACGCACTTCAGCGTATGTTGTTGCTGCCATTATTCATCATCCATTATAGAAAATTCAACCGTGTACCGGTCCGGTCGACATCTCACTTAGATTAAGCGTAGTCGTATATGGGACTCTCCGCACGGAGGAGGTATGCTGGTGAAAAAATGTTGAGTGTGAAGAGAGCGAGGACGATGGGTGTGGCGTCGAGAATGTTGAAGAAGATCTGGGTTCGGATGATATGTCCGTGCCAGCCACCGAGGAGCTCTACGGTACGGTAACCAGTCCTGTATAAAGAAAGAAAACATGTGTCAGATCGAGGCATGATTATGAAGGGCGTCCAAACCTGATGAATACAAAGAGGGTTGCAAGCGCCAGTCCGAGCACCATTAGGGTAAGATGCTGGGGCAGCTTTGCTTTCCGTGACTTTTCATTTTCGGGGGAGTCTTCTGATGAGGAGACATCTTGAGACGACGGCCGGCCAGCGAAGGGTTTCTGGAGGTAAAACCGAACAAGGAATTCAATAGCGAGGAGCGTGTAAGCTATCATGGTAACTGCCAAAAAAAATTTAGTCAGATAAAGACGGCCAAAAACTGACTGAGAGGGAAAAGATGGGCAAAAGACGCGAATGCTTACATAACTGGAAGAATATCCCTGTGAGCATAATGTGCGATGCATTATTGGACTGGGAGGTACTGTTAGCTCCCGAGGCTAAAGCACCTCCAGCGGCCTGAACGATGAGGGCAGTGACATCGGCCGTTACGAAGACCTTAAGGTCTGTCAGAACGATAAATCAGCTTGATACTACTTTCGGGAGTTACTAGAAATGGACGGACATGTTTTTGGCTGCAACCGACTGTACTTGGGGCCAACAGCTTCGATGAGAAGTCCAAGGATTGTATACATTGCAGCGGTGAGGAATACTGGTGCAATGATGGTTGTAGCAATCCTGTTGGACCAAGAGTCAGCTGGTTTTACTTTTGATCCTGATAGAGATATGCAACATACTGCATCAAAAAGCCATTGCGATTGAGAGGATTGATACTGCTCCACAATCGTGCGCTCCACCCGAGTATTTCTCCCGTACCACACATGGCCGTGGTTGGGATCAGCCACCATAGACGCGGTTTGATAAGTACGGCTTGTCCGATGTGGATAACTGGACCGCATCGTGTCAGAGCTCAACCTCGTTACTAATTAAAACGACTTGAATATTACTGACCAGTTGTGATACTGAACAGAGTAACGAATGTAATGCACACCCACATGGTGGGGATATAGCCATACAAGTGGTCGGGACCAAGGACAACATTGGGGTTGGCTGCGCTGCCTGAACCTATAGTATCATCATTAGTAGCAATATCGAACAATCTGCTCGCAGACACGCACTCGTCAAGTTAGACATTTTTGGTGGAGAGAGAGGTTAAGTTAAGGAGAAAGGGGGGGGAAAGAATCTTCAGCTGAGGAGCGGCCGTTCCTCAGCAGTGTGGTTATATAGTTTTCATGGCTGTGCTACTTTTGTCTTTTGCCTGCCAAATTAGGCTTTTGGTGTCATCAGCCGTATCGTCACAGCCCTGATGCAGGGCCAAACCTCTGTCAGGGCCGCTCCGCAGGCATCGAAGGTTGAATAATATCGCGAGTCGGATTTCTTTTCAAGATTGCAATCAGCACCAGCAAAGTCGAAAAGACAACATAATCCTCAGTTTGAGCTCGATGTTTCGTGAGGTGAACGTCGGGAATATGGTAACATATTCTGGTCGTAGATTATATGCCAGCACTTGCATCGCCCTCGAGCTCCGTCATACAGCGGAATCCATCCATACTCGGACTCCGTGTCATTAGGGTAAGGCTCTTGGATTCTACCGGTGTTATCGCAAGTATCGCATACCACTGGTATGCAAAGCAGCCACATGGATACTTGATCAATAATCTTGGTAGCGGTAGAAAAAAAAAAGATTTTTGGTAGACGCTACCTGCATGATCGCTCACACGAAGTATTCCTTATAAGAATACTATCCGTTTGTCTAACTAAGTCAATCCTTTATTTGCGGTCTCGTACACCTCCGCTGATGGCTTACAATATGCCTGCGGAAAATCAGGGCAGTGACTCAAAGCGGTGCTAATCACGCCATAAGCGCCTGCTAGTGGCTCAAGTTTGCTCCACGATGCACTAGTAAAACTCTCGTAAAAATTCTACAAGGGGACTGTAAGCTTTCGTCTGCTTGCATTTCTGACTTTCGGTACAAGGTGAGGTCACCAGGAACCGGCATTTTTACATAATACATCGCTTAAATCACGTGAGCACAAAAATTATCTGTGAAAAATGAAAAGTACTAGAATTTGCCTGGATATTAGTTTTTTTTTCATACACACAACCAAAATATATGTACTTAGGAACTAGCTTTTTCCAAGATATTTGGAAGCACTCTGTTCATGGTATTTCTGGCTAGCCTAGACAGCTTGGGAGCGATTCAAACCTTTGTGGGTATGTATCAATAAATCTTGCAGACCAGTTTGCAAGCTTTGACAGACAAGGTCAGCAATGGAGTAAAGAAAAGAAATAGGTTTACTGTAGGATTTGAGAGTTAAGAATATCATCTGGACAAGCTAGTATATCTCTCTCTATCTGTGTCAGGGGACAACCCTTGAGTTACTATTTTCTCATTATTTCCTTTTATTTCCTTCACAGACTCCTTTCTTTTTAATCATTCTTACCTGCTATCTGTTCCACTCTCCCCAGCACTAGTTGCTTTATGTGTTTGTTTCTATCATAGTCACAGTGTTAAGAACTGATCAGAACAGAGTCAGATGTAAGGTTGGAACTCAAAGTGAGTCAACTGAGGTTTGGGATCAAGTGCTCAGAGGGGCCAAGGCTTGGTGGTTGAGTCTGATGGGACTTGGCTTCAGCTTATGTGCTGCACCAGCCCAGTGTCCTGTCCTGGTATTTTGGATAAGGCCTGAGGTCTGTCAGAATTCAATTATCAAAGATAAATGTTATAGATGAATGTAGTGTTAGTGATAATGTTTGAAAATGTTTCCATGTGAATAGAATGGTATTCGAAAGTGAATAGGAATCCTACAGTAAAAGCAAACAGCTTTTGGAATGTTTGCGAAAAGGTGCATAGTTCTGAAGAGATAGATATTCCGAAAGGATTCTATCTCGTGGATCAGATGAACCTTTTAGTTCATGCTGATCACAGCCAATGGTGTTACATTCTTTCGAAGTGTATTTAAACCCAAATTGATAAGTTTTATAGGACTTACTTTGAAGTGAAGTTGTTGTTCAAGATTGTTCATGACGAATTGTTAAGTCAGAGTAGATCAATCAAGTAGATGTGCAATAATTGAACTGGAGAGTATACATGTGAATGTGCTACTTATATACTGGGAGGTTCGGAGGCAAGAGTGAATGGGGAGGAGTCTGTTGGGAATCGGAAAGTAGCTAAGGTGCATGTATGCTAATTAATGACCATAGGAAATAGAGAACAAGGGTTGGGTGAAAATTGTGAATAAGAAAAAGATTTAACAAACTAGAAATAAGTCCTGAAACCTGTTTCCGAATCATATGTCATTTTGGATAGACGAACCCTTGTTTCACTTCCTTAAACAATGACCCTGAGTGTCGGAGATGAATGCGTCAACATATTGAATCGTATGTCTTGTCACCATAAGCTTTTAGAAGCATAGAACTGACCCTGATATTGAGTTCCTAGAAATAGATGGGGATAGTGATGGGGATAGTGTAGATGCTTCTTTTCTGAGGAAAGGCTAATAACAGAACCTGATCTCTTGGTTGGGTCCTTGTGATGTTATTGGGATGAGTCAGGGTGTCAAGGGTGACAGAATGTTGAATGGTTCATGTGTGACGAAATTGTTGATGATTTGGATTCCGAAGAATCAATTTGGAAGGATGTTGTTCGGATGGTTCGGAAGATGGAGTAGGACACAACTCATGATTGTGACAAGGTCACCCAAAGTTTAGGTATGACCTTAGCAGATGGAACATAGAGATTAAGAGAAGGACATATGTATTAGGGTATCTTAGTCAATATCAGAACTGGGGTTTAGTGTAAATAAACTAGTAGCTTATATACAGAGAGCAAATGACCAAGGTCAGGGTCATAAGCTATGGAAACAGATGTTAGAATTGAACTACAGTAACTCATAAAACTGAGTCAATGTTTGGTGCTTTTGGACTATTCATGGAATCACTTTGAATGTAAAACATATATGAAAAAAGTGTTGGTCCATCAAAGAAAGAATCTGATCAGGGCTATACAACCAATAAAAATTATATAATTCCGATCAGGGGTGATGAAGATATGGGTAATTCAAATCAAGCACCCATTGACTTAGTTTTGTGAGATGGTATCAGAACAATCTCCATCTATTATAACACATGCAACCCTTGATAGATGGTTACTATGGTAATCTTATCTTTCATGTGAACTCAAATTAAGGTATTTAATCCCCTCCAACATGTCCAGAACTTCACTACACTCCAATACACCCCACTTCCTCTGCTCAAAAAGAAAACATCCTCTCCTTTGCCTCTCATGGTCATTCCACTTGCACTATTGCCTCAGGACTTGGGCTCAGCCAGTCCACAGTATCCAGGACTCTCAGAACTCTCCATCCCAACCAGCCCTGCTCCTCTGGGGGTCATCCCCCAAGCTTTCCTCGAGAGATCAACATGCTATTTTATCACAAATTGCTACTGGCAGAGCTGCCAATGCTACTCAGGTCACCAAACACATCAATACAATTATCCCCCACTCAGTCTCCTCAGAAACAGTCAGAAGAGTTCTCAGGAAACATTCATTCAAGGCTGTGGTGAAGAAGAAAAAGCCCTTCCTCAGTGCAAGGCATAGAATAGACAGCTGAGGTTGGCCTTTGTTTTGAAGCGCAGAGAGTGGACTGTAGAGGACTAGAAGAGGGTCATTTGGTCAGATGAGACCAAAATCAACAGGTTTGGGTCAGATGGGAGACAGTGGGTCTGGAAACAGAAGGGGGAGGAGTTGATCGAGAGAGAGGTGCAGGGGACAGTTAAGTTTGGAGGGGGAAACATTATGGTATGGGGGTGTATGGGATGGAATGGTGTTGGCCAGCTTGCAGAGATTGAGGGGAAGATGGATGCTGATCAGTTTGTGTCCATTTTGGAGGACCACCTGCTGCCCAGCCTGGAGGAAAGTGGAATTCCTGAGGAACAGGTAATTTTTCAACAGGACAATGTCCCAAAGTACAAGTCAAAGAAGGCCAAGAACTGGATGGAAAACAATAATATCACTCTCCTTGACTGGCCTGCACAGTCTCCAGACCTGAATCCTATTGAGCACCTCTGGGATCATGCAAAAAACAGGCTTAGGGAGTATCCACCACCACCCAAGGGAGTTTGGCAAATTTGGGAGAGAGTAGAGGAGGTATGGAATAACATACCACCAGAGGTGTGTCAGAATTTGATAGAGAGTATGCCTAGAAGACTTGAGGGAGTAATTAAAGCTAAGGGGGGCAATACCAAGTACTAAAATTGTTATTTTACTATCTATTTACCGCACAAATATTACATTATGTAATCTACTGATGCATCAGTAGCACCGCACAGAATAAAAACAATAAAACACCATAAAAACATCTACTAATGAGAATCCAAGGCCTTGGGCCTTAGGATATAATCTGTTTACATTTCTAGGACCACTCGGCCAACGATCCCCGGCCTATGCAGGGACGAACGTGTGCATATATGCGCTTTGGACACGAATGGGCTCCAATTGCCACCGATCAAGCCCCACGTGGCTTTGAAACACTTCTATCAAACTCTTACGACACTCTCATTCCCATTCCTGATCACCCCTATTGTCGCCGATCAACAAACGAAGCCGGTCGCTTCGATTTCATTTAAACAAGCGCCCAGAGCTTTGAAATGGAGTTTCAGGATTTTCTCTTGTTATTTTCTTGTTCTTTTGGCTCAGTATAGTAGTGAAACACATGATCCACATCTCCTACCACACCACGATCAGTTTCAGATATTTTAAACATGTTTTTAGTACATTTTTGTGCATTCTTTCCCTCATGTAGTCTGCAACCCCAGAATTGCTCCATCGCCCCAATATTCTTCTTGGAAACACAAAGGACAATTACTAGCTAGCTCTCACTATAAGTACGCTTGTAAATTTCTCCAGAATCTAAGGCAGTATAACCTCCACAGTCTCAGAACTATCTCTACATCTTTGCTTGATATCTCAACATCGCTTGCTCTGTTAACAAATTGTCATGGTCCATTCGTCATCATTTCAAGCATTCTATTGAACCCAGCATTTGTCTCAAAACTGTTAAGTTACAGTTATCTCTCTATCTACAGCTCGCGTCACTGTACGCGAACTTTAAGCACTGACATTTGATTCCGCATCAGCGCATCCCCCGCGCTAGAATTCACACACCGCTTAGATTATCTCTTAGGCGCTTAAAAGCCGCCTCAAGCAAAGTTGAAGAAAATCATCAAAACAATTCAAATAAATAAAATAAAATAAATAAAAATTTCTTTCTTATTTCTTATTAAAAATTGCAACTTACTATTTCTCTGATACCCTCTCACAAAACTGAGTTAATGGGCCCTTGATTTGAATTGCCCATATCTTCATCACCCCTGATTGGAATTACATAATATTTTAATGGTTGCATAGCCCTGATTAGATTCTTTCTTTGATGGACCAACACTTTTTTCATATATGTTTTAGATTCAAAGCTATTCAATGAATAGTTCAAAAGCACCAAACATTGACTCAGTTTTGTGAGTCACTGTAAGCTGAAGCCAAGTCCCATTCAACTCATTTACCGAGCCTTGGCCCTTCTGTTGTGGAATTAAATACACGCGCATATATGCTGGATTCCTCAGGTCAATCTCATTCCTTTCCTCTGAATTCATAATCATCCTTTAGATACTTCTTTTATAAGTATATGGACCAAGTTTTATTAGCTAGAGTCGTCTAGTTACTTAGTTATGTAGTTAAGTATAGTTCCCAGTCAGGGATGACCGGAGACTATACAGCTGCACGGGCAGCCGTAGACGAACCCCTCAGTGTGTTCTATCACTGAGGTGGTGAGTCTAACCTTTGTTTACCTTGTAGAAGAGTAGCTAACTAGTTAGTAGATATCTCTGTCTGCAGGTAGTTATTTAATACTTAGTGTGTTCTATCACTGAGGTGATATCTCTGTCTGCAGTATCAAAAATTTCAATAATTCTCCTATCTACAACAATCCAATAGTAACAACACCTTCTTGGAAACCCAACCCTGAACCTCAGTCAACTCCACCTTGAGTCACAACCCCATTTCTGTCTCTGTTCTGATCCAGTTCTTAACACATATCATCAGGCTCCACAATATGAATGATCTAGACTCTCATAATCATCCTCCGAAAGATTTGCACATGGCTATCCCTACCCAAAAAGCCATGTGATTTGGAAACATGTTTCAGGAGTTATTGTTGGTCCATTCATCTTTTTCTTCATTCACAATTTTTCTACCACCCTTGGTCTTTGTTTACTATGTATGGCCTTTAATTATTATACATGTACCTTAGCTACTTTCCAACCCTCATGGACTCTTTCCCATTCGCTCTCCCTTCCAAACTGTTTGGTATATAGGTAGCACATTTGCATGTATATTCCCTAGTTCAATTATTGTACGTCTACTTGATTGTTCTACTCAAACTTGCCAACTTGTTGTGAACTACCTTGAACAGCAACTTCACATTTGAGTGAGTACTCCAACTTCATTTATATTAATTTAGACACACTTTGAAAGAATGTGAGACCATTGGCTGAGATCGACATGGACTGCAAAATTCATTCAATCAACAAGATAGAATCCCTTCAGAATATCTATCTCTTCAGAACTATGCACCTTTTCGCAAACATTCTGAAAGCCACTCGCTTTTACTGTAGGATTTCTATTCAATTTCAAATACCATTCTATTACTATGAGAAACATTTCCAAACAATACTACCAACCCTACATTCATCTACAACTCTTATCTTTGATAATTGAATTCTGATATTGGGCTCAGAGATGACTGATATAGGTGAAACATGTTTCATAGCTATTAAGAAAGATTTCCATAACAAAGAGATGGGGGTAATAGAGTGATATGGGAGAACAGAGATGATAATATAGGGAGGGTCTCCAGAAGGCTCCCGGAGTTCTAGAGGTTCCAGAGGCCAACCAGAAAAGTGTCACAATCCTAATATTGGTATCAAGTCTGTGTTATCAGCCTTCCAAACATGATCCTCTGAAGATATCTTCCGAACTCTGAATAACCATTGTGGTGATTGAATCAATTGCAACCAGCCTTCTCATCTCCCAGCTTCCCTGAATCACTTCATTGGTGTTTAGTGAATCAATCACTGGTCAGGTCCAATTACAATCCTTTTTTTCAGAAAGAAGCACCCTGACTATTGTCACAATTGTGTTTTATAACATCTCCCTGTTATTGCACCAAAGTATGTCTTTCCAATCATCTCCGAAGATCCCCTTCAGAATCTCAAACCACACTCGCCTCAATTCTTCGCACACATTTGATCCAGTCACCCATCCACTTCAGGGATCATTCCATTGAGTGTTTAGTGAAACAATCAATAACCAGGTCTGTGTCATGATCACAATTTGGACATTCCATTCATACCATCCTCGTTCCAAAGCAATCCTTCCAAAGCATTTCTTCCAAAGTCCGAAGCAACATACCCACATTCTCATCAATTTTATCCAACAACTCTTTTATCTATCATTTCGACTCAAACACTCCATCTAGTGAAACAATCCCTGTGAAACAATCATTGGTCAGGTCCAATCATATTCTTTTTTTAGAAAAGAACCACCCTGACTATCCCCATCACTATCCCCATCTTTCACCATAAAAGTATGGATTGAGTTATTCATATTCACTCAAAGCTTGCGATGACATGCCATATCATCAGACTTGATGATATGAATGTTCTAGACTCTCATAATAACTCTCCAAAAGATTTAGGCATGGCTATCTCTACCCGAAAAGCCATACGATTTGGAAACATGTTTCAGGAGCTGGTAATAGTCTATTATCCCTTTTTCTTCATTCACAATTTTCCTTCCATCATTGTTCTTTGTTTTCTATGGCCTTTAATTAGTATACATGTACCTTGGCTATTTTTCCAATCCTCACGGACTCATTCCCATTCACTTTCTCTTCCGAATCCTTCGGTATATAGCCAAACAATCCGCATGTATGTTCCCTAGTTCAATTATTGTATGTCAACTTGATTCTTCTACTCACACTTGCCAACTCGTCCTCAACTCACCTTAAAACAACAACTTTATATTTTTTAAGTAAGCACTCTGATTCCACTTTTATTAGTCAAATCCACTTCAAAGAATGTAAGATCATTGGCTATGATCGACATGAACTGCCAAGTTTATTCGATCTATGAGATAGGATCCTTTCGGAACATCTGTCTCTTCGGAACTATGCATTTCATTCGCAAACATTCCGAAAGCCATTTGCTTTTACTGTAGGATTTCTATTCACTTTCCAAAACCATTCTATTATCAATAGGAATATTTTCGAACAGATTCACTAACCCAAACATTCATCTACATATTTTATCACTGTTATTTGGATTCTGACAGTCCGATCACAATCTTTTCTAGAAAAGAAGCACCCTGACTATCCCCATCACTATCCCCATCTTTTCCAATGAACTCATTGAATGAAGTACCTCTATTCTGTTAAAGCTTGTGATGACATTCCATATCATTAGTATCAATGTTCTAGACCCTCAGGATCACCCTCCGAAGAATTTATACACGGCTTGTTATTATTTATCTATCTACCGCACAAAAATTGTATTACATAATCTACTGATGCATCAGTAGCACTGTGCAGAATAAAACAACAAAAACATCATAAAAACACTACTAATTAGAATTCAAGGCCTTGGGCCTTAGAAAACATTCTGTTTACATCTTTAGGATCACTCGGCAAATGATCCCTGAGGCAATGCAGGGACAAACATGCGCATATATGCGCTTCGGACACAAACGGGCTCCAATAACCACCGATCAAGCCCTGCGTGGCTCTGAAACACTTCCATCCACTGTTACGACACTCCAACTTCTATTTCTGATCACCCCTATCATCGCCGATCCACGAACGAAGCCGATCACTTCAATTTCATTTAAACAAGCACCTGGAGCTTCGAAATGGAGTTTCAGAATTTTTCTCATTGATTTTCTTGTTCTTTTGGCTCAGTATAGTAGTGAAACACATGATCTACATTTCCTACCACACCATGATCTGTTTCAGAACTTTTAAACATGTTTTTAGTACATTTTTTGTGCATTCTTTCCCTCATGTAGTCTCCAACCCCAGAATCGCTCCATCTCCCCGATATTCTTCTTGGGAACACAAAGGACAATTATTAGCTAGCTCTCACTATAAGTACACTTGTAAATTTCTCCAGAATCCAAGGCAGTAAACCTCCACATCTCTGTTACTATCTCTGAATCTTCGCTTGATATCTTTGCAACCCTTGTCTTGTTAATGAATCGTCACTGGCCTTCTCACTATCTACCTATCTACAAGTCCGCGTCTCTATTATCTCTTAGGCGCTTAAAGACCACCTCAAACAAACTTGAAGAAAAACTCAAAAACAAGTCAAATAAATTCAAATAAAATACATAAAAATTCCTATTCCATTTCTTATTACGGCTATCCCTACCCGATGAGCCATGCGATTTGGAAACATGTTTCAAGAGCTACTGATGGTCTGTTAATCTTTTCTACCATTCACAATTTTCCTACCTCCCTTGTTCGTCTATTCCTATAGCCATTAATTAGTGTACATATACCTTAGCTACTTTCTGATCCTCATGGACTCTTTCCCATTCACCCTCCCTTCTGAACTGTTCAGTATATAAGTAGAGCATTCGCATGTATATTCCCTAGTTCAATTATTGTAAATCTACTTGATTGTTCTACTCAAACTTGCCAACTCATCCTAAAATCGTCTTGAACAACAATTTCACATCTGAGTGAGCACTTTAACTCTACTTATATTAATTCAAACACACTCCTAAATAATGTGAAATCATTGGGTGTGATTGACATGAACTGCAAAGTTCATTCGATCCACGACATAGAATCCTTTCGGAACCGCTATCTCTTCAGAACTATGCATTTTATTCGCAAACATTCCAAAAGCCATTTGCTTTTACTGTAGGATTTCTATTCACCTTCAAATACCATTTTATTATCATTAGGAACATTTCCAAACAGAATTACTAACACAACATTCATCTACAACTTTTGTCACTGGTATTTGGATTCTGACAACTATCCCCATCACTATCCCCATCTTTTCCAAGGAACTCATTAATCAAGTTGTCTCTATTCTGTTGAAGCTTGCAATGGCATTTCATATCATTAGACTCTATGATATGAATGTTCTAGACACTCAGGGTCACTCTCCAAAGGATTTAGGGACGGTTAACTCTACCTGAAGAGCCATGCGATTCGGAAACATGTTTCAGGATTTATTTCTAGTTGGTCAATCTTTTCTTCATTCACTATTTTCCTACCTTCCTTGTTTTTTTTTTGTTTCCTATGGCCTTTAATTAGTATACATGTACCTTAGCTACTTTCCAACCCTCACAGACTCTTTCCCATTTGCTCTCCCTTCTGAACCATTCGGTATAAAACTAGCACATTCACATGTATATTCCCTAGTTCAATTATTGTACGTCTACTTGATTGTTCTACTCAAACTTGCCAACTTGTCGTAAACTACCTTGAACAGCAAATTCACATTTGAAATGTGAGACAATTGGCTGTGATCGACATGGACTGCAAAGTTCATTTGATCCACGAGATAGAATCCTTTTGGAATATCTATCTCTTCAGAACTATGCACCTTTTCGCAAACCTTCCAAAAGCCATTCACTTTTACTGTAGGATTTATATTCACTTTCAAATATCATTCTATTAATATTGGAAACATTTTTGAGCATTACTACTAAAACTACATTCATCTATAACATCTATCCTTTGTTAAGAAAAAATACTGAAGACAATTCAGTGTTCTCGGTATAAACACTCAATTATTTCAGAAGCAACTACCTGAAGACAACTATAAACTGATGAGCCTATAAAGTAAGTCTAAGAAGAGTGAAAGTACTCACTTCAGTGTTCTCAGTATAAACACTGAAGTGAACGGCGGAAAATGCCGCAGTACTTATACTAGAAAGAAATCTAAACTCCGCAACTGTAAGTGATAATTATGTAGAGAAACTACCTAAAGTGACTTGTTAGGATTTAGATAGATGTTAAGAATTGAGAGAAAAGAAAGGAATGGAAAGTAAGTCATGAAAAATGTAGTGAAGACAAATGCTGACTGTGTGTAATCTTAACATCCTTGATAATTGAATTCTGACAGTATAATTGAACTAACAACTACAAGTCAGAATTCAATTATCAAAGATAAATGTTATAGATGAATGTAGTGTTAGTAGTAACGTTCGAAAATGTTTCTATCTTAATGGAATGATATTCAAAAGCGAATGGGAATCCTACAGTAAAAGCAAATGGCTTTTGGAAGGTTTGCGAAAAAGTGCATAGTTCTGAAGAGAGAGATATTCCAAAAAGATTCTCTCTCGTGGATCAAATGAACTTTGCAGTCCATGTCAATCACAGCCAATGGTCTCACATTCTTTCGAAGTGTGTTTAAACCAATATAGATATGTTTAGTGTACTCACTTCAAGGTTGTGGTTTAAATGTAATTTACGATGATTTGGCAAGTTGGAGTAGGACAATCAAGTAGATGTACAATAATTGAACTAAGGAATATACATGCAAATGCACTAGCTATATACCAAAGGGTTCGGAAGGGAGAGCGAATGGGAAAGAGTCTGTGAGGATTGGAAAGTAGTGTCACGATCATGATTTACGATTTGTTCCTCCGTCCGAACCATCCAAACCATTCGAACCATCCGAACATCACATTTCTGAAACCACTCTTCGGAACCCGCTTCATCGGCAAACTTGTCACACCTACAACCCCCCAACACCTCGTC
>QMFG01000877.1:0-21063 GCA_003314545.1 Ramaria sp. MG151 | reverse complement strand
CTTCTGTAGAGGGCACCGTTTACTTTTCTCAAAGCTCACCCAAAGGCCCAGTGTCTATTTCTGGCACCCTCAAAAATGTCGCTCCGAGCTCGGATCACGGTTTTCATATACAGTGAGTCTGGCTCGCTCTGAATATTCCACATTTGCAGCATACATTCTCACAAATTACGCGACGCTGGAATAGCGAACTAGGTGATGCTACAGTTGGATGCATGTCTTCCGGATCCCATTATAACCCCGAAGTCAACACACATGGCGCACCTCAGGATAGCAACCGCCATATTGGAGATTTGGGAAACGTCCACTCAGATGCTACTGGAGTTGTTATTCTGGATATTTCAGATAGTAAAATCTCACTCAATGGGCCATACTCTATCATTGGGTATGTTTTCTAAATGCCTTCAATTTTCATTTTTATTTTTTGCTAAACAAGAAATGAAATTCATACATAGTCGCTCAGTGGTGATACACGAAGTAAGTGCATGGTGGTTACACTGTTAAATTGAGTCCTAGCTAATTTCAGCTGCATAGGGGGTGGATGACTTGGGAAAGGGGAGGAACGAGGAGAGTCTGAAAACTGGAAACGCAGGCGGACGAGCTGGTTGCGGTGTCATCGGTTCGTTACCCAATCGATTGTTGTCCTTTACAAGAATGCTACCGGTGGCTCATCCTCCATTTTCACAGGCATTACGGTAAATTAGCGTTGTAGGATCGGCTTGTGATGATTGACGAATGGTTCGGCTCGGTGTAAGCGATATGTAATGGTCAAACCTGTGTTTAAGACAAGGGGTAGTGACCCACAGCATTCTATCACTACGGTATCGACTTGAAGTTTGCACATCTCTTGACTGATCTAAGGACTGGTATTACTGTTGTGCCGCTCGTAAGACAGGCACCCAACTATTTGTGCCCGGGGAGGAACAAATTCAGCAACTAATTCAATTTCTTTTTGATGGTATACACAACCATATCAGACAGAGAGCTATTCCTAGCATCGTCTGAAGGGTGTCGGACGTGCTGAGGCAGACACTCTGTACGTCTGGCTTATTCGAACTGGCAGCTCAGTCAGGAGATGTTCTCGATATTTAGTTGTCGCTTGTTCGGCCTAATGTTGATGTTGTGGTGTTCAATAATTATAACGAGAGGGGAAGAGGTTATGAGAGATTTTGAGGGACTACCATGAAGTTTCGGAATTGCTCATACAAGTATACCCCTCCGTAGGACGGCTGGAAAACTGATCGCCGTACGCAGGCTTCACGACAGACCTGTGTGCACCTGTCAACAAGGCAAACGTATCTACTCCATCAAACAGTGGAATTGTTCTGAGTCGCATTTGACCATACCCCAAGAAGGCAAGGGTGTCAAATGGACTCACTCATTTTTGGAAAGAGTGTGTCGACAGGAGTAAACCAACATCGGAAGACGACTATTAGCAAGTCGCATATAGGTGTCAAAGTCGTCAAGGAAGTCCCTGGGTGATCTCAAGAAGGACATGTACATGGTTGTACGACTGCCCCGGCATCTCGTAGCCCGAAAGTGGTGTCCAGGTTAAGGGTGAGGGAGAGTCGAAACGTACTCGCTCGGGATCCCCAGTGGGCGTGTCTGCTGCTTATTCGGTGAGAAGATGAAACCGTGTTATGTGTGATGAACGTACATGCAAGTAGTAACTACCTAGTGCGTGGGGTACAAAATCAAATTGAGTGGCGTAGCCAACGGTCAAAATTATACCCCTTATAAGCAAAGTCGTCTCCATGAATCCTCCTGGAATTAAACCCTCTCAATGCGCAAATAATCATACATAATTAAAAATTAACAAGGGTTTACTGCTAGTTGGCGCTCACTTTGATGGGTGCGTAGCCTGTATCACGACACAAAGACAACAAAAAAAAAAGGAAAGGAGGGAAGTAGACAAACATGAGCGTTAAGACGGGTGTGTCGTTTATGATAACATTGATAACGCGACACTAGTAGAGGGAGAGGAACATACCTTCTCGGTGAAGGGTGGATGGACCCAGTGAGGTGTCCCGTGACCAGGAGGGGTCTGATGTTTGCATCTACAACACGCAAGTTTCTAATCTTGTACAGCTTGAGGTCGTAGCATCCCCATCGCCGCCATTCCTGCCAACGATCACATATGTCGGTCTATCGCCCTTCCCTCAGAAAAACAAGGCAACAATAAACACTGAGAAACAGCGCATGTGTACGCACCATCAAAGCACCTGGACGTTTGCACGGACATTCGGTGTGGGTGATACGAACGAAAGACACAGAAGACACTGACCAGGGTGTAGCAAAGCACCATCAAATAAAATGGCAGTCCGTAGCCAGGCTCAGCGATGGTCGTGGCATTAGATACGGATTAACATCAACGCCTGCACCACTCGTCATGCCAAACTAGTCGTTGAGTATCAGGTACTCAAAGTCGCTCTGGTTTTTATCAGACCTACTGATATTGCGTGCTGATCTTTGTATACTACACTCGTTAGTTTTCGGCAACGCTGCCTGAAGCAGTCTCGCCAAGAACTGCGATGAATACTTTAGGACCTCGTGTCCAAACGAGCAAGCCGCTTGTCAGAACCTGCACTAGACCTTCAAGGGAGCTCAAGTCTGGCTCAAGCCTCGGATTTTGGGTGGTAACATGCTTCGAAGCGCCGCTTATATGTACCGATAGGACATTGTGTGAAAAGCTGCATCTGACCATGTGCTTCAGTGGCCATGCGAAAGCGTTTGTCATTCCTATCACCGAGCCTAGTATACACAAGTATAAATGAGACACTGTAATACGCTCAACAGCAATGTCTACCACAATCATCTCCACAGAGGGCGAAATCGAACTCCAACTCCCTGCTGCGGGAAAACCATGCAAAACTTGGTACAAAGTTTTTGGTGACCTAGCTACCCGTGTCCACAGACCTCTCGTCGCTCTCCACGGCGGCCCTGGTGCTACGCACCACTATCTGCTTCCTATGCAGGAACTTGCATCCTTGTACTCGATTCCTGTCATTTTGTACGACCAAGTTGGAAATGGCGCCTCTACACATCTTCCAGAGAAAAAAGGAGATGGGACATTCTGGAACGACGAGCTATTCCTGTATGAACTGGATAATCTTCTGGCACATTTCGGAATCCAAGATGACTACGACCTCCTCGGTCAATCCTGGGGTGGTATGCTTGCCGCGAGGCATGCGACACGCCAACCCCCAGGGTTAAAGCATCTTATTATCATGAATTCCCCAGCATCCATGGAACTGTGGGTCAAGGCGGCACAGCAACTGATAGCGACTCTCCCCCAAGAGATACAGGACACCTTATCAAAGCACGAGGCCAACGGAACTACGCACGAAAAGGAATACAAGGAAGCCATGGAAGTGTTTTATGCACGTCACGTGTGTAGGGTGCAACCGATGCCAGAGGTGTTAATTACGACTTTCGCAGCCCTTGAGGAGGACCCTACCGTGTACCATACAATGTACGTATTTTCATCGACTTCCTGCGCGATAACATATTGACCACGCACAGGAATGGCCCTTCGGAAATGTTTGTCGTCGGGACCTTGAAAGACTGGACCGTGATCGACGAGCTTCACCGCATAAATGCCCCCACACTTCTCGCCAACGGGCGTCACGACGAAGCACAGGATATGGTTATGCAGCCCTTCTTTGACTTGATCCCTCGAGTCAAATGGTTCCAATTTCCTGAGTCAAGCCACGTACCACAACTCGAGGAGACTGAGCTGTGCCTAAAGGTTGTAGGTGAATTTTTGACGGCAGACAAGCCCGCGTAGTTTACGATGTCCCCATCCATATACTCTGAACAGATAAGTACCAATATCAGTCCGATCAATCATTTCAAAATCCTCTAAGGTTAGTGGACTTTTAGAGCTGAAAGAAATCTCTTGAGATTCCTCGAGACTACTCTTGAACTTGAGACACAGCAAGCTCGCTGTTCAAGGTACTTTCAAAGCTTCAATTGGCAGGTCAATGCAGTGAGGCTAAAGACCTAGATGATATCAGTATGTCAACTCGGGGAAGTAGCCGAGAGCAATTCGTTTACCTTTCTGTTGGACCCATCTCCAAACGGTCCACTTTACTATCAGTACCAGTCATGATCGAGCAATCTTACTCACGGTTCGCCTGAGAAATCCCCTTATAGGAAATGAAGAATGTGGCTGGTGCGATTCCCTCGGATTTGCGGCATTAATGGCGCACAAAACAGGGAAAGAGTTAAGACGACAGGTATGCACTAACTTAGCCGTCTTCATATGTGAATAAACAAAGTGTTGCTAGACTGATATTTTCCTGATTCGTGGAATTCGAAAGACGGAGGAGAGGGGCAAACCCAACGGCGGCCTTGGCAAGTATTTTTGCATCGATGAATACCAATCCACGTTGACTGGATTTCATAGGATGAATGGGGCTTAGCAGTGCAGGAAGACAAATGAGTTCGCTGTTCAATGCCTATAAGTAAACATGTAAGGCTCAAGATGCATGATTCGCTGCAGCTTCTACAATAAAGGCCGACGGAGAACCTCTTGATGAATGTCATGCAGAAACGATGCAAAACTCCATTCAAGAATAGGGTTCTGTGATCCAACACAGCCAATTCCCTAAGCCCGCAGGGCTTCGCAGAGAAATTCTGTTTGTTTGTTTTTCCTCCACGATGACAGAAGTCGACGCAGCCCATCGTAGTACGTGCCAGAAACACAATGTAAATTGTGGTTCATCAGGTCCCGAGCTCTGAGATACGCCGAATGATCCAACGCGTTTATCTGGGAGGCATGTTCAGCATGATACAAGAAACGGTAACACGATGGGGTTCACCGTCGCCGACTTCTTCGACCTGCTGCCGCAGTTGATCGACGCGAAGCGGTAGTCCCCCTTCGTCGTCCTCTTCTCCCTCGAAAACCAGCTGATGACGAAATAAGCATCACAAAACAGTAATTCATCACAAAACTTACTCGGGGATCCAGCTGCTTCTGCCTCCTCTTCTTCCTCCGCCACTTCCTCTGTGGGAGTACCTGTCATCACGCTATTTCTCCTGCTTTGTCTGGCACTGCCCTGGTCAACTTCCATTGGCTCCTCTCCACTTTCAGTCAGCGCGCTGCTATCACTGTCACCGCCAACCAAACCCGCCATAAGGCTTCCTCTCCTCGACGGTGTTCGCTCTGTTGCGGTTTGGGGTACTTTACCCTTCGCTTTCTTCCGACGTGTGAATATGACAGGCGAGGCTGGTGGAGACGTATCAGAGATTCTGCGCACGGCCATGAGTGGGTCAAATTCCGTCCAAGGAAGCTCAAACTCTGCACGAAAATGAGCATGACCCATGAGGTTTTGGTCTGGATTTGGAGAGGGAATGGAGTGTGGTTGAGATGAGTCCGAATCCGAGGAATCGTATCCATCAATTTCCTACCGTCGCTGTCAGACCAAGGGAAAACCTGATTAGTTCATTGGAGTACACGCACTAGGCCTTCAAGCGCATCAAGGTCATAACATTTTTCCAATTTAGCCCATATCGAATCAACTGGAAGGTCGACACCGGTTTCTCGCTTTATAGTTTGTTGAATACTCAGAACATGAAAGTAACGATGCATCCCAACTGGTCTGAAGCGCGTGATCGACCGGAAGAAAGAAATCTCTCCACTAACTGTATCCAAAATTGGGGGTTCATCCTCCATGGTCGGGGTGGTGTTCAGCAGAACAAAGGGCTCTATAGGTTGTGGTCAAGACGCCTAAAGGATATCATTGAAGCTCCGACAAGTTCGTTCGAAGATATGGCGATTTACTTTCGAAATGTCTCCAGTGTCCTGCGCATCCCCACAAGGTCTCTGGCCACTATAGTATCGTCACCTTCCTCGGATAGATCACCAGCGTTGCCATCCTCTTCTGTCCCCGTTATGGATACTGTAGAGGAACACGAAGGACCTCTCCGCCCGCATTTGAAACTTCCTATGAACCCTAATCATGGACTTTATGGGTTCTTTCGACTCAAAACGAATGAAAACTCTCATTCAAAACTAAGAGATGATGGTCAACCGGAATATATCGCTGTTGAGCCACCGAGTCAGCTTTGCAACTCTGGTACGTTCCTGCGATTGTCACCAGCGCAGAAACGAATTGTGCGTAGGCGTATGAGATAGATCTGACATTAAGCATTTATATCTGTTTTCACTAAGGTCGACCGTGGAATTCATCAGAACTCCGGCGCAAATCGTTCAAGGACCTCCACACACTTTGGTATATCTTGCTACGGGAGCGGAACCTTTTAGCGACGCAGAAAGCGGAACGTAAGAGACTCACAGTACCTCTAGCGTTAACTCCAGATTCTTCCGAGCAAGAGAGAAAAGTACGTGATATTATCTCATCGCACAGATTTGATCATTAACTGGTGTCTTCTAGTGTAAAAAGTCAATGGCGCGAATAAAGGGTGTCATTACCGAGCGAAGAAATGCTTATATACAAGCGGCTCGGTTACGTCGAGCGTTACGTCGCCACCCTGAGTCGTTGCAACCTCTGAAAAGCACTGATGATGGTGAAGAGGCTCGAGAGGGTATGTTGGAGGGTGAAGATGACCAGACAAAAGCACTGGGTTATGAAGCCAATCAGGCAAAATCAATATAATCGTTTAAAGCGGGATAGACGTTGGTCTATGTACAGTATTCCTTACATACTATTCTTTAGATCAAGTGCTGTTGGTCACGTGACGTAGAGGTTGCATTTTAGATGAGACCCGCGTTCCGTGTGCGTTTTACTCATACTCTTGCGCATGGCACAGATGAAACGCGGAAGAAATGTCTTTCGCTGATGCGTGCAACAGCACAATCAGTTTCGGTGATCACAACTGTTCTCCATACAACAGAGCCTGACGATGAAACTCAACGACCTGTCTATCACGGCGCCACACTATCCTCCTTCACTTCCATCGCCATGTACCCACAGCCCTTTGTTTCGTTCTCTTTACGAACGCCATCACGGATGGCAGAATTATTGCATCGCGAACATACACCTATTCCCAATAAGTCACACTTGGTCATCAACCTGCTTTCTGCATCTCAAGCGCACGTTGCACTTCGGTTTTCCCGCCCTCGTGAGGACCCATTTGCGTCCACGGAGTACTTCCTAAGCTCGGAAGGGATACCTATTCTACGTGGTTGCTTGGGAGCATTATCATGCACCTTGGTTGGATCAATTCCTTTAGGAGATACCTGGCCTAACATATCGCCAAATGTGGGGGAGAACGCGCCGTTGGCGCAACAAAGTAAGGAGCAGGGGTCAGAGCTGTTTGTAGCACGGGTACTTAGAGTGGAGAAGAGGCATCCTCCTGAATCGAAACTCACAGGAGACCCATCCGAAGATCTCGACAAAGACACGCTTCCGTTAGTTTACCACCGCCAAAGATATGTTACCGTCGACACCGCGCAACGTCTCATGACGCTGTGTACCTCACCTTTCAACTTCAATAAACCGTAAGTATATGTGATGCATGCAAGCATTGTTTCATATTATCACGCGAAGGCGCAGTTACATAATAATGTTACATGAATGGTAGTCCAAGCTCAGTCGTCAAATTTTCATAAATGAAAACAATCCATCTAACTCCACCCAGCGTCGCCCACAGTTGTTGAGATATTTCTCAACAGTTGCTGTCATAGCGTGCAAGAATGCGTCGTTGACGTCGACAAGAGCTACTACCTCGTCTAACAAACAGGTATATTTCAACTTCACGTTGTCCAGACGGACTAGCACACTTACCATGTCTGGCAATTCCTTTGGCACCCTTGATGATTTTCTCTGGGTTAAATAATGAGGCGTAATACAGCAGCTGATTATACAGCTTCAGATCCGAATACTATGGGCCACGCGTTAGTTGGCTTGAAAGACATGACGAGATGGGGGATTCACTTCTAAAGCGACTGTTCCCCGGCAATGGGTCTTCATACACCGTCGTCCATACACACTCATCATCCGCGTCCTATTCCGGCATGTCGGATCGTCGCACTCGGTCCACCCCTCGTAGTACTTTGCCACACAATGTCGGATCTGCAGCTCTAGCTGAAGCTGTAGGTGCGACGTTGGCAACTTAGATGAGCATGCAAGGCAAGTTGGACCCGCAGAGGTCACAATGGATCGCTATATCAGAAGCAGGTTAAATGAGCTCGAGTGTGAGAGAGCACCCATCAGAGGCTTACCTCCCGGTCGTAAATGGGCTCGAATTCGACCAATCCCTCACAACTGCTGCATGTCACCGTAAAAGCTGTGGCATCTTTGAATCGATCCCTGTCAGCTATTTGCGAGTCTAGTGTTCCAAAAACACGCGCTTCGAAATCGCCGCCAGTACTGCTTTTATATCGAGTTGGATCCAAACCTAATCAATAACGAAGTTTAAAAGATCGCAGCTACCCATATTATAGCAACTTCGTACCAAGACACTCGGCCAGTCGTGATCGATCTGTCCCCTCTATAGGTTCACACAATCGTTCGATGGGAGGCAAGATTTGTTGTGACAAGTAATGTTCGAAGTCTGAAGACTGTTTGCTTTTGATGTCTGATTGCAGAAATATAAGCTCTTACCAATCTTGAACTCGCTTCCAGCCTTGCGAAGCTCGTCCGGATGTCGCGCCCTGTCTGCTTGGGCGGTTTTTGTCGTTTGCCCATCTTCTCCCAGGCAGAACACATATGGCATGACATCCCCAGCGCGTGCAGATTGGCCTCTGGTTTTCAGGCGGAGCGCTACCTGCACATGTGGCTGACTCTTTCCATCTGGATAGTCCTCCGGATTTTTACTCAAACGCTATGGTGGTATAAATTTACAGAAGGTTCGACTCGGCAAATGCACGTACCTTGAAAATGATGAATTCATCTATGCTTAATTTACCCGCTCGTGTGTTTTCACCGATGGTGGAGAGGTACTCGTGGATTTTCTCTACAACAACTTCGGTGTCCTCGCCAGATAATATTTGGTCTAGAACATATCTAGAGGCATCAAGCATTACAACAGATAATCACTTCAAGTAAACTTTACTTACTGTGAAACATTCTTTGATAAACGGCAATATTCTCGCCGCTTCATATCAAGCCCCTTAACTTCTACGCTTGTATTCCCCCCTTCTTCAACTTTGACAGCAGCATATTTCTTTTTTTGCAAAAGAAGTAGGCGTTGGAAGACGCTGTCTAGATCGATTTCTAGGAGCCTGTACCGGTCATTAACTTGCTTCTTAAATTCATGTGCCGTTTTCAATGCATCGGCTAGGTCAGTCATGTTCGAATTCACGAAGACGGAATCCGTATCACCATACACGACCTTGCATCATGCATCGTATTAGCCTGGGTCAACATAGATGATTGCACACTTACATCAAGCTGCAAGCTCTCGGCTAACTCACGCGTCTGAGTCAAAATTTCTCGACCCTTGAACGTCGTTAAAGCAGCGAGGGGCCGTGCATAAAAGCGAGAATATTCAAAGCCAAGGCACCCATACATGCTGTTGGCTGTGAGCTTCAATGCCAGTTGCTTGATATCATACTGGCGACAGGTGCGTGTTAGGGAATATCATCTATCATAGACATCCTTTACATACCTGAAGTAGTTTTGCGGGTGTCACAGATCGATCTTTCATCAGGCTTTTGACTTGCCGTCGGCGGCTGACGAGGGTAGCAATGAGACGCGGGAGGACACCCTGGGGCACATCTGAAGACGGAGGCTCGGGAATTTTCTCTTCCCCGCCCTAAAAATCGCATCAGCGTGATTTTTACATACTCTGCATACCGAATGCTCGAACCTCGTATTCCACTCTTTCTACCGTCGTGAAGTCGATATTGTACTCTTGGATGATACTAGGATAGAGGGAGTTGAAGTCCATAACGAGGATGAACTTGTCCCAGAGTCCTTTTTTCGGTTCAAATACCAAGCCACCTTTGTACTTGTCCTTCTTTCCTTTTGTCGTAGCGGTGGCTCCATCACCTTCCGCCTCGTTCTTGATGACAACAGCAGACTTCTTCCCCCAACTCTTGTCAGGGCAAATATATTTTAATCGGTGGAACTCATGCAGCAAGATATATTCATTGCGTTCGGCACGACCACCGTTCAGAGTCTTGTTCCTAGAGAAAGTCGTTGTCAGCAACCTACAGCAGAGAAATCAAGCACAATGCTCACCAAGAATTTCCAGCTAGGTTGGTTAGCTGTTTGGTTAAAGGGAGAATTTGAACTTTCGAGGCAATTGCCATTTGGAAATGAGCGTCCGTCTCGCAGTGTCGGACAAAAGTCAACATTTCCATGGGGGAGGGCAAGCTGCCGTCAAGGTAGTGGATGGTGTCGTCCGGGTCTATATCTTGCCTTTCAACCTTCAAATGTGATGCACACATTTCCGTCAGGGACCATGTGGTTGATGTGATCATTCCCTGGCACAATAGTTGAAAGGCTACCATAACCTTCTATCACTTCGAATGCACACCTTCGCTCCATCACTCGCGAGGTCGCAGAGTAATCGCCCATTCAGGAACTTGAGGTTCGTCCCTTGTCTTCCGACATTAGGCCATTTCGAACGCCGGAATCTCCCGATGCGTGACCAGTGCTCAGGCTTCAGCTCTCGCATGCGGTGAAGCAAAACATCCAACGAAACGCCCAGAAATTCATGACCGACGATGACGTCTGGATCAGTTTTATGGATTGTTACTAGATTTTCGAGGCATCAAAAAGGACTCGATAGTGCTAATGGATAAGATTTACCAAGTAGCTGATTGAGTAACATCCGCTCGTTTTTCATGGGCATTATCTTGGAGGTCTTGTTCTCCTTGGCCTTAGCCTCAAAGCCATTCGGGAACTTGTCCAATGGCCGGATGTAAGTATGTACAGTACAAGGCAGTTCACCAGGCGGCTTTGGATCATCGATATGTGCTAAGTGGGAAAAGGAAGAAGAAAAGAAAAAAATTAACGATCAACAGAGAAAGGAGAATATCTCAAACCGTACTATTGGCCCATGTCCTCGCCGACACACACACAACCTCGCGTTTATTCTCCTGGTGGTTCATAATAGTTCTAACACTGAGGCTCATCACTGTGAGAGCAGGGGTGTCTTTCGGAGCAGTTGTATCAGATTCAGAGCACGGGTTGATGTCCTTAGGATCCGAAACAGTGGCTTCCAACTTGCACCATGATACCTGCACGGAATGCGATATACTGAGCACGCAGTAACGCAGTTGAGCCAGAAAGAGTACATACCCCCTTATTGCTGATTTCTGGCCTCTTAATTTCAAGCCAACAAGGGCCCATGATCTTACGCTTCAGAACAAGCAGCTCAAACGCACTTGTGTTCGTGCCAAACACTCGTGAAAAATTCGGGCTTGAAACGTCTTTTGGGATTTGAGGCTCTGCTCAAGAATGTGAACAAGGTAATACTAATAATTGCAAAATCACCAACCATTGAAGCTGTAGACAACTTTCATCCATTCCGCTTCTCCTGTGGGTACACCTTCTTCACCAAACGCGTATTTGCGTTTCACCCACTTTGCTGCCCATGACTTGACACCAACCTTGCGGCGCATCTGGTCAAAGTCATCATATACATCATCCTGTGTAGGAATGTCGTCCGTCTCGATACCATTAGCTATAGTTTGTCAGCCGAATACATCACTAAGAAGATGCCACGCACCAACACGTCGACTTCGTGGAAGAACGTACAAATTGCGTTCCAGATTTTCGACGGTAACACAGCAACTGACAGATTGCTTCGTCTGCTTATCAAGGACCTTGCCGACGAAGTACACTTTTCCATCGAGTTCGAGATAATCAATCCAGTAGAAGCGTAATGACCCATCCTCTTCAAGAGCGGACACATTTGAAGGAGTCGATTTCTGGTGCCGGTCGAGTGTTCCGACAGACTCGTCTGTTACGTTCAGTGCGGCATGCACGCTGAGCCAAGAGGGTAACGCGTTCTCTTTCCTTTCTTCATCCTTTACCATAAGTTTGAGTTTAGGGGCAGGGACAGGAACCTGTTCATTCATCTTTTTAGCCAGTTCCGCCTTGTTGATAGCCGTAGTTGAACCCATGTCGAGGTCGACATCCATGCACATATCATCAGTGTCAAATATCATATCATCGAAAGAGGTGTCAGATAGGCCCGGTGTATCGAATTCCATTTTCGACAACCTGTCTACAGCCGGCGTGAACCCAACGCCTCTGCTGTCACCTACTTTCATCTTCTTTGGGGGACTGAAAACCGCGCCATCGCTAGAAGGAAAATTGCTCTCATCCGGGGGGTCAGACGAAGTAAATCCGCTAGAGAGCTTAGAGCTCCGGTAAGTGGAGAAGTGCGAGCCCGAAGAAAGAGGTGATGACGAGGCATTGCACTCCGGTGAGGACTTGCGCTTTCGACTGTTGAGTACAGGAAGCGGAGTTGCATCCATAGAAGAAAGAATATCATTCATGAGCTCCTCTTCTTTAGCCGCTGAGATCACGGGACGATAGGCACTGATATCTGGAGGGGGACGGGGAACTACCATCTTAACAGGTTTTGATGTGGTCTTTCCGGATTTCTTTTGACCTGGATACCGCTGCTATCACTGGGATAGAGGCTTATATCAAGTTACTCACGTCTCCTCGCATGTTCGTCATCTTCGCTCTGATAGACCGCATCCTTGGTAGCCTCCCACTCGTCCATGCCATTATCCGCATAACCATCTATGCCGTCGTCCACGACAAAGTCGTCTCTCTGCAAACGGCTTTTAACAATCTTCTTGTACTGGTCTTCAGTGACTTCGTCGTATAAATCAGTATCTTCAGCGGGCTGTGATTTTGACGCGTCAAAATGAAGAAGAGATCAATGCTGCAAGTCGCTCGCCTTCCATGCGCGACCTCCGCCTTCCCTTGCTCTCTTATACTCAGCAAACTTGGCTGCTTTAGACATAGCTACGCGTAGAGTAACGACGCGGAGGGAAGACGCGTATAAGAATGAGAATGAGAGACGCGAACGCGAAGCAGTCGGACTTCGTAACGCGTTACTATAACGCGTATTCCAGCTACGCGGCGGCGAAGTCTCACATTTCCACGCTACGGATGCGGCATTGCCTCGTTTGATGACACACTGTAGCTTGTCTAGCATCTTGTGAAAATGCCTGGAATCTGGAGAATACTAGTGCTCTCCTTGGTCCTTGGTGTTTCGTCTTTTGTCATCGGCATCTTACCGCTGTCATTCATGTTCTCTAGTGAGTCTGTGTCATTCGTAAAAGAACAAGCACTCACATGTCTCAGCAAAGCATCGCCTTCAGCTCTCCACCTTCGGGAATGGCCTCCTTCTTGGTGCAGCTTTGGGAGTCATCATTCCGGAGTCAGTCCATCCTCCTCCGTTTAGTATGGCTCTGACATTTTACACTTCAAGAGGAATAGAAGTCGTCATGGCTACTGAAGGTTCTCCGATTTCTCAAATAGCGCTTTCTCTTCTCGTCGGATTTACTTTCATGCTTATCTTCGAGCAATATTTGACCCCGAACATGATGATTCCAACAAACCCCATAAGTCAACTAGATGATACTCCACAAGGTCCTCGGCCAGTGGAGACATTTCAAATACTAGGTCAGAGAGATGTTGAAACACCCCCCAGCCTCCGAACGAACCCAGAGGCCAGTAACATGCCTAGACCTTCCTTACAAGTCATGGCAAATCCCCTTACCTTGGGGCTAGTTGTCCACTCTTTTGCTGATGGGCTGGCATTGGGAGCATCGGTGTCCGGAGAAAATGGCTCTGACACGAGTCTCTCCTTGGTGGTCTTCGTTGCATTAATCATACACAAATGTTTGTCTCTCAAAGTTTCTTATTCCTATCTGTGATTAAACTTTATATTTTTGTAGCGCCAACTGCTCTAGCATTAACCTCATCGCTGCTATCTACTTCTCTTCCACGCTCTGACATTAAAAAACATGTGGCAGTGTTCAGCTTAGCCACACCTGTGGGTGCGCTAGTTTCATTTGTTCTGTTAGGTTTCATTGGGGCCCACGCGGGGAACTGGACTGGAATCGCTCTACTAATTTCCGTGGGTTGCCACTGGTCACTATCATGAACAATTGATTCTGAACGTCTTCTCCCTAACAGGGCGGCACCTTCCTCTATGTAGCGACCGTCATCCAAAACGTTGGTGCGCACTCACATGACCACGGTGATCCACTTCCAACGGAGGAAGTGACCAAGTTGGAACGAGTTTCCCTCCTCGTCGGCGGAATCTTTCTCCCATTTATATTTGGGACATTCGTGGGACATGGACACGAAAGTGGCCATGGAGGTTAAGTATTACCTCCTTTTGAACGGGCGATGGTTGGATTGTGGGTATAAGATAACGAGCCCTGTGGCTTCCCCAAGCTGTAGTCCGATATATCCCGATTGGGGCCCCCCGATGAGATGAGCCGATGCGTGCTTCAAGGGTTTTCTCATGGGCGCGAAGGTGAAGACGCGACACCTTTCAGCTCCACCGGCCATGGTGTAAGTGACTCATACAAGGGACGCGTCAACGATATCCTCTAGAATGCCATTTGATTACCATCGAAAGTCCATTGAGCAAATTGAGTGACCGGCGCTTGCATGATCCTTTTTCCAACGACTTCGTAACGCAGTGCTTCCTAGTCCGAATTTAATCCTTGCAGCTGGTTCTACAGTTCCCTTGCTCGAGTTCATCGCGAAGACGCACGAGTGGCATAGTGTTCGCAGCAATTCCGATATGGAACCTATATATTTGGCAAATTTTCGCGAGATATATTAAGATCATTTATTATTATCTGGCTTGACTTCTTTGACTTGTTTTTGGCTGAGAAGCTAGGCGCTCCACTCATTCCGGCAGGCCGGTACATGGGCACTATCTCATCATCGTTATCGACCATCATTTCTTCCCTCAAGTCCTAGAAGACGTTCAAAATTGAACCTTGTCAGCACCAGCCATATGACAAGCATCTGGGTTTCAACACTACTTTCCTTAACAACTATTGGCAACTATTAGGAGTTGCAATTGTTTTTGTCTTTATATGCAAATCAACGATGAGTCAAGTGTGGTCACCATAAGTACTTTTCTGGTAAAAATTCATAATCAGTGCCTTTTCAAACATTTACTCAACTATCATTCTTCTGCCACTGCCTCCATGTGACTATTTGAAATTTAAAGCAAATGACATTGTCGACTTCTGGGATGGTATGCTGAGTGGTTTTCTGATGTATGATTGGTGAATCACGAAAATTATGCATATGATCGTATGAGAGCATTTCAAGGTAATATTTCCTTCTCTATGCGTGCGTCATGCGTTGCTGCAGGTGATGAACCTATCAATTATCTTTACGTAGGCCATAGCATACCCTGATCGTAAGGTATTTCCTATTACACCACCTTAGACAGACAGAACGAATCTCCCCAGACTGGATGAAACTGGAATATACAATTTGGGATAGTGGTTTTTTTTGCACGCAGCGTCTAGATTGATAGACCATATCTCAGGGAGGCTCCCTTGCTGTGGCTGTATACGAGATGCGTGAGTGCAGCAGTTCTCATATGGATATCGCGGGGCGTAATGTTATCATCCACCATGACCCTTCCAGCCAAATTTGGTTGCTAGACTTTGCGTTTTGCAGAATCGATACGCCACCTGATTTGCGACAGCTACACGGACGGATAAGGCCCTTACACCTAATATACTTGGGTGGCATTGTGATGGGCGGACGTCTACATACGGTTGCCAAAATGGATCTAAGCGAAGATTCTTACTAGAGGTGAAATGGCGGTAAAATACAAGCCTAAAGTGCGTGTTTATTTGCTTCCAGATGAAGAACGTCCTGCTGATACAACGTCCAGGTGCTGCTATCGTCATATCGATGTGCCACGAACACCTTCTGTCTATTGATCACGTCCAGAAATCGTTGCACCACCAAGGGCAGTCAGACACCAAGGTCGACGTGTCCATGCGTGCACCGCGATTCTTCATCTCGCAAACTGAAAAGGGTTTCGAGCGCGAGTTCGTTCCACCATAACCTGTATGGTAACCATATTTAAAATAGATCAAATTGAATTGAATGATTCGTTTTGGTGTCTATCTCACTCGTACTTCACGTCAATGTACCTAGGTTTAAGCTCAAACAAAATCAATTGGAGCAGAAAGAGTGGAACAACAGAAAACAAACCAAGGTACAAGCATATTTCAGATCTATTTCAAATGCAGAAGAGGCTTGGTTTGGGGTTCCTGGGGGAGGAGCGTAAACAAGCAGCAGAATAATAAAAATATAATAAAGTTTGAAATTTTGGGAGGGGGGACAGTCATAATCCAGCCAATTACAGTCTTATCTGATCTCTTTGGTGGAATTCCTGCTGCCATCAGACTCAATTTCAACCAGTGCAGACAAATGGTGTGGCAGAGGCTGTTGACTATATCCTGGATATGTTTAACCATGCAGTGGAGGTTGTGGCCACATCAAAACATCAAATAAGAACAGCATGGTTCCAGAACAATTTGGAAACCTGCTTTTTGGCAGGAAAAGAGGGGTTGACAGTCCCTGGCAAGGGGGGGGGGACAGATTTCATGCATCTCTGTGTCTGCCCCTTGATGATGCAGACTCCATATATGTATGCAAGAGCTCATCAAGCCTCTCTTTCGCCTGTGTATAGGCTTTCCAGTAGTAATTCACAGTAGTCAGGGAATGGAATGGCTTGACCTCAAATATGGAACTGGTTGGATGCTGATAACATAGCAGACAATGGACTCAGATCCACTGAGATAGCTGGCTTTCAAGCGCTAAGGGATGATCTGATACCCATCCTCATTGCGGAAATGGGCGTGTCCCAGGGTCCATACCATCCATGGTGTTACAGGGGACTGGCTGTGAATTCCATGCAGAGCTTGGGATCCATGGCAGATTTGTGGCTCCAGTAAGTAAGTTGAAGTTCTCTGTGTTGGTGGCAGGATCACGCGCCTTAGAGGTCCATTCCAACCTGTTTGAATGCGCCGGTAAATCCCGTAAACAAAGTAGGACCCGAGATTTTGGCCTGTACCGTCGGCACTTCGGCACTTTGGTGGCTCCGCCCCTTCCCCCCCCAACCGTAGCTACCTAGATACCTCCCTGTTTAATTGAACGCAATCAACCATCTAAAACAATGCGGTCCCCGCGGAGACTTATATGGACACTACTATCTCTTCGTTATTATCATTCCGTTCGAGTGCTCTAAGACGTTTCATTTGTGAACCCCGTTGAGACCAGGAGTACGACAAGTACCCTGAGTTTCAACACTGCTTTCCTTATCTATAGATTGGCAACCATTAATCGCAGCTGTTTTTGCCTCTCTACATGCAAATCGACGATGTGGAAAGTGTCGGTTTAAATATATTTCGCTGGAGGTTGCTGCTTCTCAGTTCTTTCATAATCAGTGCCTTCCAGGAAATACATTTTCTTCAGCTATTATTCTTCTACCACTACCTCCCTGCGACTTTTTGAAATTCAATGTCATCTCTCCATCGCCACAGCGCCACATTATTTGCAAACTGAATTAATTGCACGTCTAATGCATATCTGATATTTATATTACGATTCGGGCTTGCTGGCATGTGCTATTGTAACGTACATTGTAGCATCATACTTCTTAACAGGATTTTCATGCCGTATGCAACACTGGTTTAGCCAAGTTCTTCTTAATATTTTGCATCAAGGCTCGGCACAGGCCTCCGACTCCGCTTGTCGGAGATGGCGGCTTATTCCGTTTTTGATTGTGGAGTCCCTTCAGGGATAAGAGATCCTTTTTTGTAATACGTTTCAATGTATTTCAAATATGAGTTGTAAATGTACAACACGGCGGGTGAATTTCCCAGAGCGCATACAATGACTGGAGGTTGATATTGAAACAAATACAGTTGAGGGCGCAAGCGGCCATCAAAGAACGGGGACATTCTTCGAAAGAGCCAAGCCGGCTCGCATATCTCCTGTCACTGGTCAGGATAAGAAGTCAATGCGCCTGTGACACCACGGATATGAATTCGACCTGCCAAGTTACACTATTGGGGCGACGAGAACCGAGGGATGGCAGATGACCTGCCATGGAGGAAGGCGCCTATGCATCAAAGATGTGTACGAGAGTGAAGGTATGGATCACGACCCAAGTCATGTCTATGTTATGACACTTGCCACATCGAGCGGACGGACTGCGTTCTCGAACAAACGGAGTGCATCTTCTGCAGTCAGAGAGAGCATCTTGGCCCGTCGCATAGCGGTAAATACCGGGACCAGGGCCTCGCTTACAGGTCTTGCCTGGAGAATAACATAAAAGAATCAGGCACGTTTAACATAGAACGGAGCAGGGTGGAGTACATACTAATTTAACCGTGTCTTCCAACATCTGGGCGAGATTTTTGAGGTCCCCCGCGAATAGCACGGTGCGTGTAGCCCGGGGGACTACCCAGACAGTTTGCTGTTCTTCGTCGGAAGAATTTTCCTCCGAGCCAGACTCCACTTCAGGATCCGAGAACCTGTCAGGAGAGTTTGGCCGAGAGAAGAAATGACCCTGCTTCGGGGTATCGGTGTCCAAAAGGCTAGGGTTCAGCGTATCGAATCCGGACGAAGAAAGTGCCATGTCTGAATCTGAACGAGCCCGTGCCCCTGCCGAAGTCAATGCAAGTTGCATCGAGGGGGTCTGGCCATTTAGAGAGCAAATGAAAGGATTCGAGAGAATGGAAGAGACTCGAGGGCGAGATGCAGAGAGAAGAACGGTGGTTTTCGACCGTCCGCGCAAACCAGAGAAGCGAGAAGGGCGTGCTAGGAGAGCTATTGTATCAACCCGCAGCCTCACAGCCGTTGAGAAATCAAGGAGATAGTATTTGACAGGATAGTCGGCACGGGAGAAATGCGTTTGTCGGGGAGCGAGCCCAATATCCATCATGATACTTGGTGTGGGTGATTCACTAACAAGGGGATACGACACCCGTGCAACATTGTGTTCGTGAAGGAATACCAGGCCCTAAAAATCAACAGTGTAAATATCACTCTGTAACCCTGGACCGAAGAGGTGAACTACCTGAAGCATTTGGCGTGCAAAATCAACCCAGTCTCCAGCACTCTTGAAAGGATTATCTTGAAGATGGTATAGTCGGTCCATTGCAATATATGCTTCGTCTTCGCTGTCATCGAGTTCTGCCTCTGTTCCACCGGTCGGTGATTGACACTCTTCTGCATGGCTGGGAAGCTCTCGTTCAATAATCGAGAGCACAGGAGGTGAGGGATTCCAGGGATCACGCCGTAAAGAAGAGTCGTTCAGGTAACGCCAAAGAGCAAGTTCCCGAGCGTGAGTGAAGGTGGAAGGCAAGTGCCTCACGAGGAGTGGATACGATGGGTATGAAGGCATGGCATGCATGAACAACTATGGCAAAGGAATAGACCTCAGCTCAGTGATAAATGCAATATAGAACACACGTACTCGTGGCAAGGACGAGGCTCGGGGCTGAGATGCTATATCATCAATGACATGGTGCACAAAAGCGTGACTGGTCGAGCGCAATGATGGGTCCTCGTCTTCTTCTTCACGGTTGCGCCAAGTTAGGGCTAAATCAAAAAGAGACATATCGTCTTCAACGAGGTTGATTTCCTCATCGCGAACAAGGTACTCTGATCCCTCTGATTCCTCAAGGTCATCAACATCGCTACTCTGAGATGACGAGGACAAGACCTCCAGTCTAACCATGCGTGTCAACGGGGCACCGAAGCTACAGTACGGCCTCTGAGTGTCGTCCAGCGTGGCATCTGAGCTCGCGTCCGGAGCAGCAACTGTGGCTAATCCAGGCTCGCTGTGAGACATTTGATGAAAGTGAGAGGCACAAAGGAGAATGCTTGGGATGAGTCTGGAAGTGTAAGGGTAGGTAGAGGCTATTTAAAGGCGAAGGGTATCGTGCGTGATGTCTCGCCACAAGATGACGGATGTGATGGGCGTTTCATGTTTCGAGATTAAATCGCAGTTTAAGTACTTATCGTGAAGGTGCTTTATCCACAAAATTCACGGTTGCTGATTGAAGGTAAGGCGACACAAATCAGGCCTGGAAGATCCGCCACAAGTCTTTTCGGCAACGGGCGCTCAGTCTGACTCATCAGCTCGGTCTTTTCCGTGCGTTCCAAGTCCCTAGTCGCTTTTCCCGATATAGACCTTGATCTCAAAGAAACGTGGGGTCTGCTGAATAGATCCAGTAGCCTGCTTGCTACTCTGGCAGGATGAGCTAACAGTTTCTCAGTTTCCTTCCTTAGGCGTCACCTTCAATTTGGGCGCACGTGACCCTGCAAAGACGCAGTTAGTACAGGGTTGATTACATGCCTATTCAACCCCTTTGAGGTTTTAGCATCGTAGCATCGAGATACAACGTTCACCTCCTTATTAATTAACCAGTATACTTTACACGCGCCCTTTTACTAGTCACGGGTAATACGCTCATGATGTGGCAGGCCAGCCATGGTACAGGGATCTACAAGGGCTCTCAAGGAGTAAGGCACCTAAATTACCCCCACGTGACCATACCTGCAGTGGCCGGGTAGGGTCTAGATTTGGGCGGGTAGAAGCCCGCCATTAAACACTGTGGAAGAGGTAACAAAGTACGATACAACGTACTTACACATATGGCAACGCGCGTCAGTTCTTCACAGAAGAATCGCCCCACATACAACATAAGAGCTGTTGTTTCCGGTAGGTGGAATTATCATAGCAAGAATTTCAGCTCCAGGAAATGTCCCTCTACAGAGGAGCCATAACCATTCGGAGAATCGGCTTATAGAAAGGGACCGTGTTAAAGAAGAACGTATGATGCTTGGGCGGCATGAAATCGTGTACATGTATATGGTATCAGGGACCATGGTGATAAATTACGAAACTGCACGTATAGTTTGCAAACTTGACACTGAAGGGCAAATGCATACTTCTATCGAGTAACCGATGACTGAGAGGGAGCTGCGTACTGTTGACTAGACGTATCGTGAGCTAATGGTACAGGGACAGGTCTTACTGGACACCCCTACGTAAGGTAATATGTAATGCCTTCGTCAAAGATCATTATTGGCTGCCTTGAACTCTGTGCTGTCCGGT
>QMFG01000876.1:0-16881 GCA_003314545.1 Ramaria sp. MG151 | reverse complement strand
GAGAAAGCTCGTCAGGCAACTGACACAGCGGCGGTGGCCGCCGCGACCACATAACCGATTCGTCGAATTGTCTTCAGCACATTGGGAAATGTTCGTCATGGATCAATGATTTCTTGTCAGTGTAACCCAAAAATATGCCAATATGTGTCTCTTTGTTCGTCGTAGTGGGTGGGAAGAGGGGAGTAGTAGTTCACGCTTCAAGCCTCAAGTTTCACGGTTAGCCTATGTACACATGCGTGACTGGGAATATTCTTTCATTTCAGCTAGAAGATAGTTTATGGAGTCCGCAACTTATAACTTCAATGGTTCTACTGCTCTACCATCACCCCTATGAGCCTTATACAAACAACACTGTGGGAAGATCATAATTACTTTTTATTCCTGCTTTGGTGCATCTTTAAAGTAAATTGTGGGTATAGACCTTGAAGCCTGGACGTTATCGAATTACACCATATCTCGGCTGTCGCATGAACCGTACCAAAGATGTGTGTCAAGCCACGAGTTCTATAAAGACTGTAGCTCCGTACTTCAACCCAATTCAACTCTATAGCTGCAAAAGTTAGTTGATTGATTGATAACTGGGGCTGTAAGAGTCTTCGGTGGTACTCCTTAGTCGAGGATAAGGAAATAGATTACCCCCAAAATTGTATGCATTATTACTCAAGCAGTTCAAGAGACCTGATCGGCTTTCACACTGAGCTGCAGAGGCTGGAGACAAAATTAGAACCTAAAAGTCAACACACCAGTCATATCCAAGGCCTGACATGGCCTCCCAAGGAAGCCGAACGCATCCTCGATCATAGACGACGGTTCCAGGACTTGTTGAGTCTAACCCTGATGTAGACCATACAAACGTTGTACCTGCGCGCCTTCACACTAGCCCTGCAAGTAGAAGATAGATATACACCTGTGTTGAAAGCCTACAAGAAGAGAAGGAGACGTACAAGCAGACCAGATTCGGTTTGTGCGACGTTATAACAATCGCTCCAACGTCAGAAGATAAGCCTTGAACGTGGCCCCTGTTCACCAGTCAAAGCATGCGGATGCTTGTTGTTCCTTACAGGAACGCTTATTGCGTCCTAGATGTTAGCTTCCCAATTTGTCAGCAATCGGGGTCTAACACCGCATCTCGCAGTCTAGCTTTTTTGGCTAAATTGTTGTGCACCCTCTTAAATCATGGAAAGCTCAAAAAATGCCAACCAGCATGCCATGAATGTTTCTTTTCTCAAGGACGACCCACTCAACTCTGTAATCATAGATACTAGCAATGGAAAACCTCTCTACGAAGTTCGCACCCCCTCGAAAGTTTCTAATCGCACAACCAACATTCGACGATTAAAACCAGGCGTATCTTTTGGTGAAGCAGAGACGATTGCCGAGGTGCAGTGGCGCAAGCTGGGCTCCTCCACGATCACATTGCACGGGGCGACAGTGCGCATAAAAGACTGGTTGAGGAAAGATGGGATATTTACCTCGTGCTGAGCTCTCTACCAGTCTTACCTTCCAACTCAACTTATGCGACTTGTTTTCCAGGTCTAGGATACTCACCACAAGTGACGGAAAGCAATATAAGTGGACTCATGGTTCTGACAGCTTTACTGTAACACCCAACATGCTTTTGTTATCTGCCGGTTCCTGAAACGCTTCCTTCCAGCTTAAGGATACTACTACTAGTGTCGAAGCCGCCTGGTCTCACGGAAGCAAAACAGGCTGGTCTGGCGGCACTCCGAGGAAAATGAACATTGATATCTCTCCCCATGGAATGTATATTCTAGATACCATTATTGTTAGCTTCATCATCATGGAGGAGAAAGACCGCCAAGTAAAGTCAACAAAAACTGCCGTTGTGATTTTAGGAGGTGGCAATACTGTAGCGATGGCTGCATCATAACAGACCATTCATTGATATGTATTTTTTCAAGGAATCTAACGCCATCTTATATTACTTGGGAAGCTCCTCGTCATCCGGATACAACTAGAGTGATGTTTGAGACAAAGAACAAGGAAATATATATGGTCTCACCTTTCCCGGATTAAATAACGCCATCGGATCGATTGCTTGCTTGATGGTTTTCATAAGTTTGACAGTGCCAATTCCTAGTTCTGGAATCAAATACTCCCTTTTACCCATCCCCACCCCGTGCTCCCCCGTGCCTGTACATAGCGGATCAGGGTAGAGAAAGGTTAGGTGTCCTATCTGGGCTCACATGTACCGTCCAGTTCAATAGCACGATGAACCATTCGATGCACAGCGTCACGGATGACAGGAAGCTCCTCATCCGATCGGAACATTAAAAGGGCATGGAAATTCCCTACAGCTTCTTTAAGAGTCTTAGGATAGTATGGATACCGGTACCATACCGTCGCCAACGTGTCCTACGATCGTGGACAGAATCCCTGCTTTCGCTAAATCCTTCTTTGTTTCGTAGACTAGAGTAGACAGTTTAGATACAGGAACGCTGATTCCAAAATTCATTGTCCGTATATACACAAGAAAGAATGGTGCCTACCACACGTCAGTTGTCCAAAGACGCGAGCCTGGAACGGACGCCTGTGCAGAGTATAAAGCAAGCTTCCGGTTAGACCACAAGTCCTCGGCTTGTTTCTTGTCCTTTGCAAAGGCAAATTGAGAGCTTCCATGTTTCTTGATGATACTCTGTATAACCTTCGCGGTTTCTTGTGTCGCATCCGGGGAGCCCTGGATCTTAAATAAAAGCGTGTCTCGGACTGGAAGTTTGATGGTAATCCCCCCACAATCGTTAATAGCCTGGACCATTTTGTCGTCCAATAATTCCACACATTCTTCGGTTCACTGATGAATAGAAGATTGGTTCGTACAAGGACGTGACTCACGAATGCGCGGACCACTCGAACTCTTCAGTATTTCTTCTACTGCACTACATGCTCGGGCAACATCAGGGAACTGCGCCATAGCCACCGCCGTTGGCAGCTTGGGAACCAAGCGTAAAGTGGCTAGCAGGAGAAGTTTCAGAGAGCTTTAAGTTCTCCCCTCGGTTTTCATACCATCAGTGACAATCCCCAAGGTACCTTCTGCGCCGATAAATAATTTGGTTATATCAAAGCCAGCTGCCGATTTACGAGCCCGCTGCCGTGTCTTGATGACTTCTCCAGATGGCAAGACGACAGTCTAGATGGAAGGATTAGTATCTGATAATCATGCTTCAAAGTTTGTGATGTTGAATGAACATACGAGATTCAAAAACAATTCGCCCTTTGCGGTTCCATATCTCACAGCATTTGCTATCCTCTCGGCTGTAAGGGATACAGATCTTTTATAAAAAAATTCAAAACTTACTTCCACTGCAACCTGTGGCAACCATGCCACCTGGAAATAGTGGTAGTCGAACCCTGGAGCCGGGATATTTCCAGCTAATAGCTTACCTATGGTGGCACCAGGTCCGGGATCAAGCTGTGCCAAATTCTCAGCAAAGCCGAAAAACCCTGGGAGCCGATTCTCACCGGAAAGAACAGGGGGATTCCTTTCTGCTCGAGAGTGTCATTGATCTCTTCCCATTTGGCTCCGGCCTGGCAGACGAGGTCAGAATCGGCCTCTGTCACTACAGTCAGAAGATGGCTGGATACACGGGAAACCGCTGACCATGTATATCCAGTATTTTGTCCATGCCTAAGGAAGGGTCAGTCTCTTTAGGAACAGACAATTTATTATGGACCGACCTGATAAGTCGATGCATATACTCCCAAACGGGCACTATCCCAAGTTCTCACGTCAGGCACTTAGCTCAAGTGAATCATTGATAGAGACGGACTCCTCCGAAATGACCCTCCAAGCTGGTTCCTCCAGAATAGGCCGTGACAGGGATTCGATATTTCCTAGAGATCTTGACAACTTTGACAACATCTTCCGTGCTCTTCACGCGAGTGATAATGGAGTGAGGAGAAGAAGGGTGGTATCTGTCGAAATTGAACACGTAACCAAACATCCCTCTCCCGCATGAAAATGTCCTTACGAATTGTCCGACGAGCCGTACTGAGACAATTCCTCCTTGTTCGTCGACACAGCTCCATCAGAGAGTGCTACACGCAGTTCTCTTTCTGCAAATGCGATCTCTCCTAAGGAGCCGTAAGAAACTTCTTTAGTGTGTTCCCGCTTCCCGTCCGACGCGATTGTTGCACGCGCGAACCCATATCCAAGCATCCCACTCACTATGGCAAGAAGAGCGGCATATGATGGGGCAAAGGCGCGGGTACCACTAGCCAATCCAGTGTAAGAACGATGCGATTTGGATGGGAGACGCAAGATATTCTGCCGAGTCCTCACAAAGGAGCTAGTTGTCGGCGGTAATAATCCAGTGCTGAACGATCTCGAGCTGCGGGCATGTAAATAAGCCTCACGGGAGGAAAGTTTCAGGCTGTGCAGGCCTAAAAGCTTGAGCATATCCGACTGCTAAAGAATCCAAAACATCTTCCGAATCCAGAATTCGGATTCTCACGCTTTATGACAAGCTATTATTATACCAATCGAGTAAATTGGAGAATTCATAAAAGAATCGCAAAGTTGTTCCTATTTCTCCCTTCTCTCAAGACAACTTTTTTCGAGAAAGCCTTGCGGTTCTGCATGCCACAGGTGGATCCGCTGCTGTCTCTATGATACAACCAATATGCCATCTTTCCATCATCTCTCCACCTCTCATTCAGCAAGGTGAATTTCAATATTGACATGATGTTTTTCAGGTGATCGAAATCTAGATACCGCGAGTTCGCCACGCAAGGTAACGGGAGCTGCTTGATCGATAGAAGCACCGTCAGCTGAGAAAAGGTGAGCAACGATAAGCAAACTGCGCACAACAAGGAATAAGAATCCCCCCTCCCGCAAGAAGTCGTATGCAAGAGTCAACATTTTCCCTGATATATTCTGGTGTTAATCACTACGATAGTAACAGTGGGGTAACAGTGGGGTAAAGCTACATACCTCGATCTTGTGGGTCTGGTACAAAGTTAAGAACGAGAGATAGGCTAACTCCATCCCATTTACCACGCTGAGCCGCCTCGTCCATTTTCAAGAAATCCTGTTCATGAATCAAAGGGTGCCGAGAACGCAGGTCTATTGGCATGCAATCGATCCAGGTCGTGTGAGAGGCATAATTGTCATGCTTCAGAGCACCGACTTCTAGTAATCTATAAAGGATTAAGATAAGCCTGCCAAGCCCTAAAACATCGAACATAAATTACTTGAATCTGCTCTCTTGACCCTCCCATTGTCTTTTGAGATCCCTCTGAAGCATCCATTTTATAAACAACTTGTGGCTTCCACCGCCCCGTTCATCACTCTGCCCAAGGACAGAAATTCGTTGGTATGTTTCCAATCCACCGAGCCTATTAATCTCATCCTCTATGCTAGTGAGCTCGTGGGACGTCGAGCTTGACCCTGCAGTCAAACGCGCTCGTCTTTTGAGTAAGACATGGAACCTTCGAATGAGGTCATGACCAGACAGTGTCCTGTGAGAGTGGCCGTAAGAGGGGTTGGTCACTGGTTGTTTCCTCTTGCGAGGTTTGGCCATTTCTCGGCATGCCAAGCTATGGGCTGTTGTGGACAAAAACGTCACCGTCGTACAAGATGAGCTGAAAAACACCGTACCGTTCTACAAAGCCACTCATGTTGTCGATTAGAGCAGGCTTGCGCCCTTGTATCTCTAAAAAGAGGTACAGATATCCTCTTGGACCCATTTTCCCAGCATTCGCTCATACCGAAACCGCCTCAGGCACTGTCTCTCCACAAACTGCTCTCGATAATACCCGTTGTAGCTCTCGTCAAAACCATAAGGCGGAAGGATGGTTCTACCTTGATTCTGTGTTCCCTATCAGGCTGGGAACTTTAGAGTTTGTTCTTTTCCCTGAGGCTGTTTATGCATGGTGCTAATACGCAATTCATGCAAGCCTGCGTCATTATCTAGGACGGTTTCGAATGGAACTTCTGGTTGAAAAACTTGAGGATATATTCAACCAAGTGCAAGTTCATGACTTTGAAGTTCGGAAAATTGAACCGAGGTAAGCTTTTATCTTCTGAAAACATCTGAAACGTCGAATGCTAAGTTATCGTAACGCAGGATGAAGGATGGCGGTGTTTTTGTCCACTTTCAATACTCCCCTAAGTCATTTTTAGGCCCAGAGGCTAGTCAGGCGCCCCAGCCAGCTTTAGCAGCGGTTGTCGATCCTGCTGTAGCTGAAATAGAACAGACTTTGACAGAAAGCATAGCTGCCAAAGGTGGACTTCCTTCCTGGCTAGGCTTGAAGCATGGAAATTTGTGGATGGTACGCGGAAATCCTTGGCGAGAAGACATGAGACGATACGCGAGCCCGATCCTGCGTATCTTTTTCGAAGGACCAGATGTATCCGACGAACAGATATGGAAAATGCTGAGGGTATGTTTAGTTTTTCTGCCTGTTCTTGTTAGTTAACACCAGGTCAATAGCCGTATGGTCGCATACGTGACCTACAATCACCCAGTCCAGTACCTGTGGGAACTCTTCGGTCTGCAGTCGTCACATTTGAGCGCACGGGTTCCGCAACTATTGCGCACAATTGCATCTATGGAGCCTATGTGCAGCCGTCAGCAAACGATCCCGGAACATTGACCCGCCTAAAGACAGCCTATGAGCGACCAATCAAGCCCAACCTTATTCGAAACTGGCTAACTTCCCATCCAAGAATCGTCTTTCCTATCTTGGTATTTCTATTGGGCACTTTGACGTACACTGTGCGTGTCTCAACGATGATCATTGATTCGGCAAGCTCACCATGCAGCTGAAAGGTCTTCGACCCGATACGCGCGTTTGCTGTGCAGGCAAAAGTCATGGGGTGGCTCGACTATCGCTGTAAGACTATTTTTATTATTATCTACAACGCTCTCGTTTATTATTTTGTAAAGCGTTCGCCTTGACAAAGTGGTTGCGTCGTAACACGCTGGACCGACTTACTCCGGACTCCGATGTGCCATATGAGAAACGGTCTTTCCCAACCAATAAAGATGTATGGCAGGATCGACGTGAAGCTGGAACGTCTATTGATAGCTATCTTTCTTACCAACCATGTACGTGCTTTGCTCCATCTGGCTACGATCACTATATGTGACTTTTGCAATTCAGCAACAATTACCTTCATTCATGGACCGGCAGGGAGTGGCAAAAGTCGACTTGTTCGCTCGGTGCTTGAAAAATCTGACAGGTGCCTTCTAGGTTTTACTATTCTTGTTGACGTTGCTACAACTTACGTTGAAACAGACGGACTGTTCTCATTGATTGCGCTGAAATCTATGCCGGCGGGACAGACACAGCGATGGTTGCGTCACTGGCGGACCAAACAGGGTACTGGCCGATCTTTAGCTTTCTCAATTCCATCAACAACCTTATCGACCTTGCAAGTGTTGGTTTAATTGGACAAAAAGGTAAATGAAACAACTTACGACCATCATATACTAATTGCTATGGAACTGCAGCTGGAGTGAGCTCTTCGCTGGAAGACCAAGTGACACAGCTCCTGGAGGTTGTTGCTCATGGCTTGCGTCTTGTTAGAGTGTCTCGTCAAAAAGAAGCCGAGCGTCAAGTCATGCGCGCCTACAACGAGGAAGAAGAAGCGCTTGCAAATGCTGAGCGACGAGAACGCATTCGTCGCGGATTGTGGCACGATGGACGTCTAGACTGTGTCGCTGGAAACGGTGTCATTTCAGAGCTTGGTGTTGGCATCGAACGTTTCCGTGAAGACGATGAGTGTCAACGTCAACTTTACCATAACGGAAACATGAGTACGGCAAGAATGCCAAAGCTATCTGATACGGCCCGGCGAGAGCGTGGATACAGGAGCGAGCTAGACGTGGCAGCGTTACCGGTAGTCGTCATCAAGAACTTCGGTGCAGACGCAAAGCCGGGGAGAGTGGAGATAGTGACTGCGCTGGCTGAATGGGCTGCCAATCTGGTCTCTGATCGTGTGCGTGGATGCGCACGTCTCACAGGGATGCTAAGCTCATTGCTGCACCATCTGTCCAGATCGCTCATGTCATAATCGTTAGCGACAACCGCGAGAATGCCAAACGACTCGCCAAAGGTGTGCAGGTTATTCATTCCTTAATGTTGATGTTGACTATGGAGAACAGCGTTGCCTACTAAGCCTCTTAATACAGTGGCCTTAACGGACGCAGACACCGCCAGCTCTTTGTCGTACATCAATAAGAAGCTTGAAGAAGCCAGCGTAGAATACAACATTGGTCCAGAGGAGACTCGGCTTATTGAGCGCTTAGGTGGTCGAACGAGTGACCTTGAAACAGTACGTCCTTGTTGGATTTGCATGACATATCACTCAACACCCCTATCGACAGATTATCCATAAAGTCCGTGCGGGGCAAGGAGTTGCTGACGCCATGGAAGACATTATACAACTCGGAGTTGCAGAATTGCGAAAAAATGCTTTTGGTGATGACTCTGAAGACGCCAAGGGGCTACCGTGGACAAGGCAACAAGCTTGGGCAATGCTCAAGCTCCTTGCACAGAAGGATGAGGTCTGTATTGGTTGGATGGCTATCCATTTCTGCATTGCTGACAATTCCATGAACTGGTGTTAGCTCCAATATTATCAAGTGTTACTAGATTTCCCATTCAAAGGGGAGGAGAGTCCGTTGAGAGCAATGGAACATGCTGAGCTGATTTCCATCACGACCAAAGATGGTGTGTGCATATCTCAAGGGCGAGGCGTCTGTAATAACATTACTTATAGGTCGACCCTCGACAATTCGACCAGGGAAGCCAATCCACCGTTACGTTTTCCAGCGGCTTCTCGCAGACAGAGTTTTCAAGGCAACCCAAGACATCGCTTACAACGAGTCGCTCATCTCCAGCATGGAAATTAAGATTAAATCAGTCGAATCAGAGCTTATTACGCTTAGGGACATCTCGTCAGGACCTGGCAGATACAACACAGTGTCACGGATAACTAACCGGGCGAATTATTTAACAGACAAGATGTTAGATGCGCAGCAGAAAGTTGTGAGGCTTGAGAGGGAGAACACCGAGTTGAAGAAGGTCCTAGATGGCAAGCCACCGATAAAAAGAAATAAATTGAGATGGTTAGCATTTTGGTGATATCTTTTGTCCATAGAATATAGGGTTTGAGAAGGTGCTATAATACTTTGATTGGAACGTGTCGGGAAGAAAGGGAACGGTATTCAAATCCCGCAAGCTTACACTAAGATTTTCTTCCGTCCTCGTCGTTTCACGTTAACGTTTCTTGTTGTTGATCATGACTTCCACTTCTACTCCGGACATATCCTCTCTTACTTTGTCCCCTCAACGATCCCAGCAACGCCCTAACGAGAATTATGAAACATACGATGGAAGGTCCCCATACCATTACTCTACTTCTCCCCCGGTCATTCCTGGCGGACAGAATCCCTTTAACACAGGCCAACTTGCTCAAACACCATTGAAGACTAAACCTTCTAGAGCAGGATTGCCAACGGTCAGTGTTGGCTAGAACGCTTTACCATTGTAGTGGCTCTGATATCAATGTCCGCAGCAATGGCTGGACAATGCCACGATTCCTTCCGACGCGCGATCCCTCTCTCCTCCACAGAGTTCAGACATCTCGTCTGGTGGAGGCTCACCTCCCATGGGAAACCAGTTACCTTCTCAAGGTATGCAGCAGACCGCCGCCAGCCTCGATGACGAAATCATTCCAACTGCCATCGTCATTAAAAACATCCCTTTCAATGTCAAGCGCGAGACTCTTCTCGATATCATCGTGCGTACAACCATAGTATTTAATGACGTGCTTTAATGTGTAGTGAAGGTGTCCCTCAACATCCCCACGCCGTACGCGTTTAATTATCATCTCGATCCTGCAGGTTCGTTCCGTGGACTTGCATTTGCTAACTTCCGTCTCCCGCAAGACGCGGACGCCGTAGTGGCTGCGCTCAACGGTTTCGACGTGCAAGGACGTAAGCTTCGCGTCGAGTACAAAAAGGTGTTGCAAGCTGGTGAAAAGGAGCGTATCGAGCGAGAAAAGGCTATCAGGAGAATGCGCTCTATGCAACTTGAGAAAGAACAACAGGCTCAGCAACAGCAGCACCAACAAGGTTACGATGAGTTTGGGCCTGTGGTGACACCAGCCATGACGCCCTCTCGGTCGTTCTCTACTGGTATGGGCATGGTTAATCCTTATCAACAGACGTATTCTCCACCACAAATGCAACCTCTTCCTCCGCAGCCAACGTATATCAATGCATCCCCACCGCATGCATCTCCTGCGCCACCGCCGCCACAACCCTCGGCGGCTCCTGCGAAGTCAAATACCGAACTCGATCTTAACGACCCCTCTACCCTTGACATATACTCCCGAATCCTGTTATTCAAGGATGACCATATGCGAGATGAGCTAGCCTTTTCCAGAACGTTGACCCCAAAGCAACGGAGGGTCGTGCACCTCGTGGCTCAGAAGCTGGGCGTGTACCACTATTCAGTTGGCGAAGGTGATGAACGGTATGCAGTTGTGACCAGGGTTGATCCTCAGGGTAGAGTACGCAAACTTTTTGTCACTCTTTTTCTTTATTGTGACACCTATCTATGTTCCAGCCGCCCGCTCAACGCGCTGCGTCGCAGACTTTCTCACGCGGACCATCATCATACCTGAGTCCAACCTCACCCCTGGACAGCCCAACTAACGCTCTACGATCCAAAAAGTCTATGCCTGACATGAAGACACTACACACGAGCGCACCACGCCTTAGCACGCGTTCATCAAATGGTAATATCCGTGAAGGATATCACACCATTGCGTCACCGTCGAGGCGCTCTCCCGGAGGGTTTGGAGCGCTCTTCGGCACTGGTGGAGGATTCGGAAGCTTAGGTAGCTCGGGCACTGTCCCGCCTGTCCCAAGTTTGCCTGCTGGGATCAACGGTGGTTCGGCGGGCGGAGGTGGAGGTGCTAGTGATGGTCCCAACAGTGGCGTCGTGAGACAGCCAAGAGGTCCCAGTGGCGCGGGTGGATTCGGAACGAGGAGAGAAAGGGCAACAGCGAGTGAGACTACGTCACCACGTGGTTTAGAGGCGAGGACTCACGAGCCGTTGGAAATCTGATCAATTCTCGACCAAGCTGTATTGCGACCCAGACGGTTACATATGGTAGTTGGACCTCGAGGATGAGTTTCTTGGGTCTCTAGCTGCATTCTTCTGTCTGCCCGGTGAATTTATTCCTGCAGCAAATGGTTAACGTTTTACTTCTCCTAGGCGTTCCTGACTCATTCATATGTTTTTTTTGCTTTTTCCTTACTCTTGAAGATCTCAAGTATCGTATCCGTTCGTTTCGTTTCCCTCGCTACTTGTCTTTCCATTCAATCGCTCCCTTATAATCATACCACCAACATTTATGTATATACACCACAGCGAGTCGGTGGCGTTGTCTGTACGTGGATCCTTACTTCTACTTGCGGTCGTCTGAATCGTTAACAGGCAGTGCAGATATTTAGTGAAGTCGGATCCGAAAACAACAAAAGATAGACCCAAGGAATAGTTATGAAATCATCGTTCTGTAAGCGAGTGGTGTACTATTGTCCGTTGGGAAACTGGATCCATCGATCAGATGGGCTGAACAGTTGAGGCGAAACCGCTAAACCATAATGGGCGGATGAAGAGTGTGACTGCAACAGTGAAAGCTTCCCTTAGGCGTCGAACCACCCTAGAATTTTCTTGCCGACAGAACTGACATCTCAAAGGCTCATTGACGTTGGAAGTGAAAGACTTTGGACTCAGCGCTCAGTTCCGGCACCAATCGTTGAGGGTGGTCTGAGATGTGGATCCATATGGGTGTTTCAAAACAAGAAAAAGACATCCGAAGTAGAACAATGCGAGACAGTAAAAGAAACATATATCAGTATTCAGGTAATAATAATACGTTGGACGGTACCTACTATGTACTACATTCCCAGTGCCCCAATACCGGAAACATCCCAGAAACCTTCGCTTCTGCGTGTCTACAGTTACGGTGCTTTCCTATGTGATAGGTACATCTCTGTGCTATCCAGTCGAGTCAGTGGTGCTGAAAGGCAGTTATAGGACCCTCTCCCTTCTGAGTCAGTCTGCTCCGACGAGTTATTTCGCTGATATTCTGCCACGGTAGGACAGTCAGTCATTGTGAGGCATTGGATGATTGTCATTTTTCATGAACTTTCTATAGGTTAACGGTCGCGACACTCTCCGAAAGTGACAGATGCATTTCCCGCCTTTTTGTACGTTTGGATCATTTCGACGAGTCGTTGGACAGCTCCAAGTTCTGTCTGAACTCCGCACCAGAGGGAGGTGAATGTTTGCTTCCGGCGCCTTCGTGGGGGAATTTGTGTGTCAAGTCTGGAGATGATTCTTTGCTTGTTCGGATGGGCCTCGTACCCAGCATAAGCCATGACAGTGTAGCGGATGACGCGACATCCGATGAAGACTTGGAAGTCGAAGTCTTCAGAAATACATCGTTCGATGCAACAGTGTGGCACGAGGCACAGCTGCAGATACAAAGCGAGGGGTCCCAAAATATCAGTTGGTGAGCCTCCGTTCTGATATTAGTTTTATATTATTTTTTATGATTATTCTATTCTCCTCCAAAAAGTGGCGAATTATCTCTCTCTGAGCCGCGCCTGGACACCGAGAGTTGGCTGTCACCCTGCGCATTTTCATTTCCAAAGCACCTTTCTTTAATTCCGCAGATGCTCCTTGGGGGCACGAGTCTCCTTACCTCATCATCGTCCTTCTTTGGAGGAATACGAGCATCTAGTTCATCGCCAAATATCTTTGAAAACGATCTCCCCTGTGCTGCAAGTCCCAGTTATGCAATTGACAACGCTCAGATCGAGGAAGAACAGGTGGCGGATCAAGATTCAAATTACGACATCGCCCTCAAGCTCTCCTCTGTGATAGCTCTCGACGATCAATTTTCATTCGAAATGGATATACCGCAACTTCCATCCCCCAGTGATGCTGCTGCATTTGTTGCCGAAAGCTTCGTGCTGCCAGTAACAGAAGAGACAAACCGCGAGTCAATAAGTCAAATCATCAAAATATCACCTGATGCCGAGGAGCTCTCCGGCAGCTCATCACACACCAATGTCATGTCATTAATGTCAATCACTGCAGCACAATCATTCGTAATGCCTACCTTTGCCAGCATGGAGAGCCTGATACATATATCCCTAGAAATCTCCGACCTTTCTTCTAGCTCATCTTTTCCTTCCAGCTGTTCGCTCTGCCAACTGCCCCTGTGCGCATCCAGCGATGACCTTGTGCGTATTCAACCTCCAACATGGTGCGAAGGGGAGGATGATGGGGATGCGTTTGATCCTCTCCCTCTCGGCACAGCGTCACCCTTTAGTCTTCCCAGCTGGTTGGGCCCTTTCAGGAATTTTATAGACGTGAAGTACATGTACCCCTTACTCCCTTCCCTCAAGGAGGAGGATTCATAGAAAGGGTGTGTCGGGCTATCGTACTTCTCCTGCTGCGCAGTTCTATGGTCACCCCCCTTTTGTTTTCTGGATATACCGCTGCGCCTATCTCTTGCTTCAGGTCTCCGTCTGCTTCGGGTTTTCACGTCTATGACTTAATCCTTTGCCAAATTCAATTTTGGCACTACGCCTAAGAAAAAGCCGTGACTAGACGGATCAGGATCGCGGTGACGTCAAAAAATTATATACAGACATAAGGAACTGTCCAGAGCCTCACAGATTGATGATCTGTCACATAAACGTTTTTTGCGCGCCGGCGCCATACTTTATTGATCGTCACTGGTAGCGCTATAGACAGCGAGTATCGGTTTCTATGTCATGGATGCCTGTCTTGTATTTTCTTCAGTGCGCGCGTGCATTCTAAATTTGTTTCCATTATTATAGTATCATCTAAGTACTGATGCAGAACTCCTGCTATGAATCCACGGTATAAAAGGAGCAGATGGAATATTGAACGAATATAAATGTTACCAGCGTAGGTCAAACACTGCTCTAGTCGCAATGGTATGTACTTGATGTTATTAAAGTCGATATCCCGCTACATCATATCCAGCAATACCTCTATTTTTTGACGCGAAAAATAATACACAAATAATGTGAGCAGCACACCTTGTTTAGTTTTTGACACCCTTCAAAGCCTGCCTCGCCGGCATCAACTCCACAACCCCACTCTGCTTAATCTGCGCGCCCTTCGTTCCAAAATACCGCCCCGACAAAAAGCTCCAGTGCAGGCACGCCACGAGCCAGCTTTCCAGCCCGCGCATGTACCGCTCCACATCCACATCGACCTGCGCGCCCCATGCATTGCCGGATTTATCGCCCCGTTTCCCAGTGGCGGCATCGCCGCGCTTTTCTTTGTCGCCGAGTCTATCGGTATCCCCCCATTTAGGGAGGTTTTTCCGGTGCCTCTGGAAGGTCTCGAGGGCGGAAAGACACATGTCCCCGACGTGGTCTACGGCCTCTTGCAGCGCTAGACCTTCGACTTTCATGAGGATGACGACCATGTTGTACGTCTCGCCGCTCGCCTGCTCTTTGTTGAACGAAAAGAGATCCTGAAACGAGAGGGTAACATTAGCGAAACAGTCACGTGGCGGCATAACTGCGGGACACATCCTAGCATCCAAAGGACACGCACATTCGACCACGTACAAAAATCGTTGACGCACTGCTTCAGAATCTTCATCGTAAAGTTCTCAACGACACAGCCGGGGAGGTCGATTCCGAGGGTGTACTCGAGAAAGTCCATGAGCGGCTTGAGCCCGCTGCTGTCCCGCCGGATGTCGATGTATGCTTGGAGGGTGGGGATGATGCCGGTTTGGCGGTGCTTGGCTTGGACGTGGCGGCCGTCGAAGAAGAGGCCGAGGTTCTCGAGGAGGCGGGCTTGGAAGCCTGGGCCGGCGTTTTGTCTACAGCGTGTCCATAAACTGTGGATGTGCAGCACGAGCGAGCAAGGAGGAAGAAGGGGATGCGTAAGTGATTGTTGACTTTTGAAATATATTTATATATTGTGATGGACTTACTCTCGTGCGAGCTTACTCACGTCGGGCTCCTGCCTCGGGTGCAACTTTCCCGTAGCATGTGTAGGACGATATGCATCCGGGAACCAAAACGCGTTCATAACGATATCGGCGACCATCTCGTTGCCCTTGATCATCAACCCCTCCGATACGTCCCCATAGAGAAATATAAGCTGCATAAAGTCACAGCTGCACCGCAGCCGTTGATCGTCTGTATCGTTGTAGACATACGCGGATAGCTTTCCGGCAGCGAGGACGGAGAGGTGGCGCCGCTTTTCTTCGGTGAAGTTGCTGCATCCGTTTTCATACCATGCGTCGGATGCGGCGGCGATGGCGTCGCCGTTCTTGTGGTAGACGAGGGGGTAGGGGCAGGCGGTTATGAGATCGGGGAGGTCGAATGTGTGGGGGGAGGTCGTGGTGGAGAGCGGTGCCATTGTGTGAAGTGGTGTAATTATCTGGGGGTGGTGAGGATCGAGGGAAGAGCATGCAGGTCTTAATTTTTATAGTCAGCAAAGCCCCCTTGTTCCTCCAACCTTTGAATAAATGAGCCGGCGGGCTGTGTTAGAGTGAAAGATTTTAGTGCATCAGTGCCCGGTCACTACCATGTGGGCTAAGATCCTCCTTTCTTGTATGCTTTCTTATACAAACAAGAGATGATGCGAGGCGCGTGTGAATTTGATTATCCATGTCAAATCGCGAGAATTCACTACAGATTCGCCCCAGAACGTGATGTAGCCGGAACATCAAAATTAGCAGTAGGCTAACACTAAAAGCACAGCCTAGCGCAGTGCTAATGCCTTCCAGCAAGAGTATTCGAGGACGTCCTTCCTGGACTGCATTAACTGCGGAGCGTGTCTACTAAATGTTCGTAGACAAATGGTGAACTTTGAAGGTTTTCTTCTTGTTTTGATGCAAGAGCTCGAGTGAAAGGTTGATCAAATTCGGTTACAAGCGAGAAAATTAAGAGAGGGCCGCCAAAGGCAAGGTACGCCGGGCCAGGTGGGAGCCGGTAGTAGTAGGCCATGATGTAGGCCTTTGTCAATTTCCGGAATAAGCGCTACCTTTCCGAGGTGGGGAATATCAAACCCAGTGTGGTAGTAGCTGTGCATACGGGTCGGGTATATAAGATAGCCGTGTGAGAAAGACGAAGCGACGCTGGCGGTGTTCGTCGGAGCTGCAGACAGCGTAGGCTGATATGAGACACGACCTTACAGAGCGTCCAAGGCTCGGCGTACCGGGTGAAAGTGGCAGAAAATAATTTCCCGACGCTGCATCTGGAGTGCGGTATCGTGAGCCGAAGCTTGTCTAAGAATCGCTAGACAAGAATCGATACAGATCTAGCACCAACTGGATTTCACTCGACATACGCAAGACTTTGCAGCTGACATGACTCTCCAGAGGTGTTTTGAAAGTATTGCCCAAATAGCTGCACAGCCGTCGAGCTGATTACAAGGTGAATCGCTATGCTCTTCGTGAGAATAAAAATGGATGGATCGTATAGTGGATGAAAGAACACGAAAACATAATGAGATGGTAGAGATGACAAGTTCAGCAGCTTAGGACAGACATTATCCACGCCATCCTCCCGGTCGAGTGGGGGTGAACCCGAGACGACGGCTCGGAACGAGGTGCCGGCGTGGCTTTGGTCTTCGTTAGGCTTTGTGTCAATGCCGTGTTCCCGGTTCAGGCTCAGCAAAGTCCGAAAACTCAGTGTGTTGATTGGGGTGTTCTCTTCAACAGAAAAAAGATTGGATATAGAAATACATATAAATAAAAAATCGTGCGCCAAGTTACTTGAACACGGACAAATATGTAGGACTGCATGTACAAGACTTGGCGTGTCTCCGCAATGC
>QMFG01000867.1:852-12946 GCA_003314545.1 Ramaria sp. MG151 | reverse complement strand
TAGGGAAGGAGGGTCCGTTCAGTGTTTGGAGTTGGGTGTTCCGATGATAGAGGAGGGGTAATCAGGTGCAGTGTGTACGGGAGAGGTTGCGTCCTCCGAGTCGCTGTCCTCAATTCCATAGTTACCTATTTTGGTAATTGCACTCTGACCACCGGTCCTTCTCTGGAGACTTTTCTACTGTAAGGGCAACCCTCCTAGCACCTGTAGGTACCTAGTAGAGGGGAAATCCAAAGATATATATATGTGTAAAAAGATACAGTGAAGGAACTCTCACCTAGTAGAGGGGAAATCCAAAGAGAAAAGTCTAAGGATCCCCACTACTAGTGAAAAAACTATATGCTACTACCTAACACCCAACCAGGGGCACTCCTACATGCTGTCAACCCTGCCCGACTTCTATCCCCATAAGGCACTTCGACCCTGACAAAGGTCGGATGTCGGGCCGAAGGTTCAGATCAAACATTCAAGTTCTACCCCGAGGTTGGCTGAGGTCTCGGGTGGTCTGAGATTTCAGACTAGAGGCCCGAGGCTTCGGGTTCATGCTTGGAGGCTTCGGACCGAGGTTCCCACGCCTTGGACTTGTGCTTCGCATGTGTAGGGGCCTTGGAGGTGGAGGGCTTGGTGAAAACAGGTTGTCCCCTGACATTGGGCATGGTGTGAGAAGTCCTTGATGAATCTTCGGTAGAAGTTTGAAAACCCAAGGAAGGCTTGCACTTCCTTTCAGGTCTTTGGAGTTGGCCAATCCATAACTCCTTTGACCTTTACCAGGTCCATCTTGGCATGCCCTTCAAAGATGATGAGTCCAAGGTACTCGATGGACATATGTTCAGACTTGAACTTCTTGGGTCAGAGACAGAGCCCATGCTCTTGGAGCCTCTCCATCACTCTTTGGACTACCTTTCTGTGTTCAGAAATAGTCTTGGAGAAAATGAGGATGTCATCCAAGTACACACAGACCACCCCTTCCATGATGAGATCTTGGAAAATGTCATTCATTATTGTTTGGAAGGTGGCCAGGCTATTGATCAGACCAAAGAACATCACTCAAGGCTCTCGGTTGGTTCAGAAGGCAGCCTTCCACTTGTCTCCTTCTCAGATCCAAATATTATTATAACCCCACCGAACATCAAGTTTGGTGAAGTACTTTGCACCTCGGAGTTGGTTGATAAGTTTGGGTATGAGAGGGATCAGGTATCAGTTTTTGACTGTCATAGCATTTAGGGCTCAGTAGTCCTGGACAAGCTTGAGTGCTCCATCTTTCTTTTTGATACAGAAGACTGGCGAGGCCATCAGGGATTTTGATGGTCGGATCTTGCCCAAGCGAAGGTTCTCCTGCAAGAACTCATCCAACTGTGTCTGCTCATTTGGGGATAAGGGGTGCACCTTGCAGTTAGAGGGCTTCGTGCCTGGCTCTAGTTCAATGGCATGAACCCAGATCCATTGGGCTGGCAGAGTATCGAAGGATTCCTTGGAAAAGACATCTTCAAAGTCTCGGAGGTACTCGGGGACTTTGGACGAGGTCTGCTGATTCTGATGATGAGCCTTGGCTAGTCTCTGAGACATAGTTTGGGTAGCTTGGATCTCATGAAGGGCCAAGTTGAGTGGAACGCAGAGCAGTTGGTCACCCTGTGAGAGCTGATCCTCCAGTCCTAGCTCGGGGATGAGGTCCGAAACTTCGGACTTGCAGCCTGAGACTTTGGTCCAATGACCTGAGACTTCAGGCTCGGCACCTGAATGTTTGGACTTGAATTCTCATGCTTCGGACTCTTTGCTAGTGAAGTCAGGCATAGGTCCAGCTCAGCAGGCTCAGATCTTATGTTCTGCTCTCCAAGCTTCTTTCTGTTCCTTCTTAATTTCAGTCTGGCACATATGGCACTTGTCTGGACATTGGCTCATGGTGATCTTCTGAGTCTGCCAATTAATCTCCAGGTTATGTTCAGCTAACCAGGTGTACCCAAACAGCAAGTCTTGTTTCCCAAGGTTGGTGACTGCAAATGCTGTTTGCTCCGAGTGACCATCTACTCGGAGGATCACATCTACTATCTCCATTATAGCACTGGCATCATTAGGGGATCCATCTACATTATACACTGGAATGGGGCGTTGAAGTGTCCGGGTCGTGATTCGGTTACGTTCTACATAGTTTTGGCTCATCAACAGCACAGTTGCTCCGCTGTCTATGAGTGCCGGGGCAGACATCACTTCACCTGTTTCAGTGGTCTGGATCACCGCCTTACTCACGTCCACGGGCGGGCTAGGCTGTTTCAATGAGTCCAAGGGCCCGCACCGCGGCAGCATTGTCGAGCTCGACCGCCTTTAAAACGCTGTTCAAACAGAGGCGCCAAGGCGCTTGGGTTAGAGCTTAACGGCGTCTTTCTTCATGTATGCCAAAGCCCTTCCATGCTGGACTTTGACAGTCCAGTTGGCCATTCGAGATGAAGCGAAGGCGCGTGACTCTCCATATCCTCACGGTCCTGCATCTTTTGGTTTAGCACCGCTTTCTCGGCGTCTGATCCGACGGCCAGGAGCTTAACACCGGATACCGTAAGTATATATAAAGCAACTAAAGAACGCGAGTCCAATCCTCGGTCAATTGGCTAGTATCACAGGAATGGTTTGCACTAAAAATAATAAATACTCTATTGGTTCTCCAGATTTGAGGTCCCCTTTGCCACGTTTCCGCGAATCTTCAGTATGTCCTCACGCGATAGATTCGCCTCGTCGCATAATGACCTGAAAATCGAATCTGGACGGTCGAATAGGTTTAACGGCGTGTCGAACTCAGCCACCTGACCCGCATCCATCACAAGAACTCGATCGTAGTAGACTGGGTAAAATAGACCATTAGCAACTACAACCATGAGAAGAATTGGAAGAAATACCAACCGATGGTATTCAACCGATGGGCTATGCATAGTAAGGTTGAAGACGAAAACTCGGTCTGTATGGTAGTCTGCAGTTTAGAGTCGGTCTCAACATCGACATTGCTAGTTGCCTCATCCTAGAAATCATCATAAAATTAAGATAAATGTTGTTCATGAAGTTGAGATAGCTTACAAGCACAATGATCTTGCTATCCTTCACTAACGCCCTACATAAAGCAAGTAGTTGGCGCTCTCCCGCAGAGAAGTTGTTGCCTTCATCTCCCACTGATGAATCAAGGCTGAATTTCGCCTCCGCCACCGGATCTACAACGCCAACTTGAGGGAGAAGCCAAGCTCTCCGTAGTGCTGAAATTAACTCTGCGTCGGTTCGGGATCGTTGCGGGTCTCTGGTAATAATGTGAGTAATGCGAGCAGGAAAGGTTCAGCAATGCAAATTGACAAATTATCGCGTAAGGTTCCCAGACTAAAATTAGAAGAAGAAAAAGGGTTAACCGCTAATACGAAAACATCACTGGGTGCTTACAAAAGAACAGAGTCTTGAGGTATGACAGCAAGTTGTCGTCGTAAAATATCCAAACCAATAGAACGACAATTAACGTCGTCGATGGTAATTGATCCTTCCTTGAGCTCGACGATTCTGAAGCAATGTGAGCGAAAAAATCCACATTAAATAACCTCCTTACCTAAACAACGCTTGCAGCAAAGAACTCTTGCCTGTCCAATATTAGATCATGGTAAAACCCAGCGGAAACCAACCAATTGATCTTTACCTGCTCCTGTTCTACCGACTATTCCAACCTGAAAATAATATATAAGGAAGAGATGCAAAAACTAGGTCCAGCTCCACCGACAAACCTTTTCGCCCGCTTTGATGTCAAAACTGACGCCTTGTAATACAAGAGGTAAACCTTCCCGATAAGCCAGTGCCACATCACGGAAGGTGATTGCTCCTTTCGAGGGCCAAGAGGGAGGTGGGTCATTCGGCGTTGTTGGGTCACCTTCGGGAGGGAGCTCTGCGTACACAATTATGCGCTCGACAGCGTTCATGTTTTGCTCTGTCTGAGCGAAATACGTCACGATTTGGGCTACATGCAAAGGCGGTAAGCCGGAATTCTATAAGCCAGCAAAACCCTGACATACAGAAAACCTGAGTAACTGTAAGAAAACAATTTAGCAAAAGATTCCTTTATCTAACACAGGGTTAAACTTTACGTGTGAGGGTGTAAGTTAAAACCACTCCTATCTTTGATGGATCGACAGAATTGCGGAAGCCAACGGCAAATAGTGCAATGCCGAATAATAGGATGTTACCAAGGAGATCCAATCGGACGCCCAACCACCTGACCAAAACAAAACAAGAACAGACTCAGTCGTGCATTTAATGGACGCCGAGGAAGCGTATATCCTACCGCTGTATGGCAATGGTCATATAGTACGCTCTATTTTCCACATCTAATGCCTTTTCACTATTCGTGATGAACCGAGACTCGAGGGAAAATCAGATATCAAAGGAGTGAGCTACAAACGAGAGAGAGCTCACCTGCTCTCGATAGGCTCGGACCGTAGAGAGGCCAGTGAGAGTTTCTGGACAACGTGTTGTTGGTGCCGAACGAAAAGGAAAAACAACCCTTATTTGCTCACCCGAATAAGACGCATACAGGGCTGATCTGAGAACAGAATCCAGTCTCTTAGCTTCAACTGAGCTCCGGCTATATAAACCGTTAAACCACGACTCTCCATATCACAGCCCCCCGGGTACTTACCGATAGAACGTCGCGCATCCCCAGTATAGGACAGAAAGAGGCGCGAAAATAATGCCTAGTAGAGGGAACGTATAGAAAACTAGAGCGACTGTTCCAAGAACAGAGGAGAATTGTGAGAACAGCTAAAAGTCGCACCAGGGTTAACAACCAGAGTATTTGGGAGTCGAGCGAGGGGAGGGGGAGGAGGGAGTAACATACTTGGTATAGTATATTAGAAAGTTGATTGTCCATGACATCTTGATCTTTCGAAAGTCTCGAATGTATTCGTCCTACGAGTGAAATAGTGTGTCAGCCATTGTAACACTATTTGTAAGTTAAAAAGAGGCAAGACACATACCCATAGGTGTAGTATCATAAAATGCGATGGGAGACCTAATGACCCCATGCAAAGCCATGCTGAATAACCGCAAGGCCGCGCGAAGACCAGATAAACTAAAAAAAAGAAGGGAAAAAACCCCGTAAACTTCATGAATTCAAGCATCAAATCGAATACTGGTGCCGGACCCACCTGAACGCAAAACTCCCAGCAAAAGAGAAGATCCCTTGCGCAACACCAAGAGACGCATACACGGCCATGTATTCCCCCTGTCGAAACCCAGCGATACTATTCGAGGTCCAAAAGCCCAAAAACAGGTTGTTTCCCACTAACATATTAAATTAGTAAGTAAATATTGAGCCCGATCTCGATAAACTATGATGATTATGATGATTATAATACGTGCCTTGCGCAGTTTGTGAAAGCGTAAGAAGCAAGATCAACAAAGGTGCCCATGACAAGCCGCCCGCCGCCTTGAGGTACTTCTTATATATCACAGTTTCAACCTGGCCGGTATTGCGCTCCTCCGCCTGCATGAGCGCAGCTTGGCCCCCGCTCCCGTGCTCCTTCGTCTTGGGCTTATCAAGCTCCTCGCCTTCATCCAGACTTTCCGCGTCTTCCGAATGATTTTCCTTGCTCCCAAATTCCTCAACCAAATGTGCAAACGCTTGGCCATTTTTTATCAGATCCTGAACAAATATCGATGAGCGCGATCCCATGAAGGAAAAAAAAAGAAGGAAAAAAAAGAAAAGAAAAAAAAAGGGAAATAGAGAATTTACCTGATATCTTCCCTCCTCAATGATGACGCCACTCTCCATCATATACACGTAATCAGCATGCTTCAAGACAGGGATCGCATGCGTGACCAGGATCCGAGTCTTGTCTGCCAAGGGACCCCGCAGCAAACATTGCTCCAAGATATCCTTCCCCACATGAGCATCAACGGCACTAAGCGGATCGTCAAGAAGCACGACATTTGACTGAGAATACGCAGCTCGGGCAAGCGACACACGCGCCTAAACAATCCAAACAATCACACCATCAGCAAAACAAAAAAACACCTCCAAAAACGGCCAAGCTAATGGCATAGAAAAAAAAGAGACCTTTTGCCCTCCACTATCAAAGATTGAAAAAAAAAAACACATTTGCGTTTACATGAGCAAAAAAAAATATTGCGTAGAAAAAAAAGTTATAAACCTGAGATTTATACCCTTCTCTCCAATCTCGGTCAGGTCTCCGTGCGGCAGCATCTCCAGGTCATGGGTCAACGAACACGCCTTGACAATATCCTGAAACCTAGCCTCATCCGGCTCGCGACCAAATAGAATATTGTCCCTCAGCGTCGCGTTCATTATCCATGCTGCCTGCGGAACATATGCAACGTCTCCCCCGAGTATAACCTGAAAAAAAAAACATAACCAGCAGTGAGCCCACAAAACGATCCCATAAAAAAAGGAGGGAAAAAAAAGAAAATGAAAGGTTGAACAAACCTCTCCTCGAGTTTTACGCATCTCTCCAACCATGGCTTGGAGCAAGGAGCTCTTACCAGACCCTACTCTGCCCACAACGGCGACAAACGACCCTTGCGGTATCTTCAGCTTCATGCCCTTCAGCTCAAACGGCCTATCCTCTTGTCGCTCCTCCTTCACCTCATCGATGGGCATAGTGGTCGGCAACACTGTCGGTTTCTTCTCACCCCCGCGAGCAGGTTTGGATTGGCTCTTCTGATTCGCCTTCCCCCCATCGGCTTTCTTGGCGGCATTCTTCTCCGGTGCACTAGCTTCCCATGCAAAATCGCCGTCTACCTGCACCGCGAACTTTGAATCTGGCTCAACTGCGTAAGGTTCGCCAAGTTCCTCCGCTGTAAGGAACGCCCCAATACGCCCCAGGGCTACGTATGCATCTGCACAGGTAGAAAACACAAACGGAATGAAGATAAGCGGTATCCGGATAATCTAGGGAAAAAAAACAAGAGGGATTTGATGTCTGCTGGAAATGTGCAAGGAACATGCTAACGTTTAAGTATTGCAACGATGAGAAAATGACTGCAGGATTCAAGCTGTGACCTGTCAGTGCATATGTAATCTGTATTTATTTTTAAGCCGACGCATTCCCCGTATGCAAGAAGAGAATAATACCACTCACGAAAGACAGAATAGAAGCTATGATAGGTATAGCAGTGACGAGGGAAATGAGAGCCGCGCGGGCAAGTCTATAACAGGAGTTTGTGCGATCAGAGCGTGTTGGGAGTGGTGCGTTGCAATCAGTAATCGACTATACCCCCATACATACAAACTACCACTCACGAGCTCTTTCGAATAGTTCGGACCTCAGCTACACGCAGAGCACCTATTTTCTCGGCGTAAAACATCTCCCACGCGTACAACTTGATCAGGCGGATACCCTGAAGAACCTACGAAAAGCATACGCTCAGTCATGCAAACGATACTGTAAGAACCGGCTAGCAAATCCGACAACCACGGTGCTACCCCCAAAAGACGAAAAAAAGAAAAATAAAAGGGGAGAGCTGCAACGTGGTACTCACCTCAGTGGTAACCCTCATCCGTTGATCTGTAATCTTGACGCCTTTTTTGCGTTGCTTAAACATAACGCGAACAAGAATAGCTTGTACTGGAAATCCAATTAAAAGGACCTAAAGTGGGATGAACTTCGGATAAGGATTTGATCACATTCGAAAACGCCATACCCCCATTCCAACTAATGCTGAGACGCCGAGCTGATGGAAAGAATAAGACGTCATTTACCATGCGCTCAGGCCGGTAAGTTTCATGACACGCACGTTCCCAATGAGCAACCCTACACCAATTATAATCTAAGGCCAGTTGATGTCTGGCCGAGAATATTCAGGAGATGCGAAAACATACCTGAATAGGGTTGATCCACAAACTGAGTGATACAACAGTAAGGGTAAGGACTGATTCAAAAATAAAATAGGGGAACAATATATCACATACTTGTGTATTGTAGCGCTCGCGAGATCGAGCCGTGCAGCGTCAGCAGAAATCAAAGTCGTAATTTGGCCGGTAGAATGTTTAATGCGTGATCGTCCTGATAAACGAAGCGATTTGCGGAATATAAGGGATATAACCTGTAGTCGGCAGAAACGTAGTCAGTCAATTCCATGAATCAAAAGGAGAATAGAGTCAGAATCTCACCCCAGCACGAATCGCCATGCCATTGGTCATGGTGAGAATTTGGTATTGATTAGTGGCCAGACTTGAAACCTCTGCATAAACGCAAAGAATAAATATACGAAGATCCCATCGGAGAGGCGTGAGAGGCGTGAAATAAATATCCCACCTTGCATACTGAAAAGGGCAATAGCAAGTCCGATCCCGTATCCGATCCCTCTAGGAGGTGCCTGACCAGGGATGGTGCCAAAACGGTGGAAGAAATAACATTCCGTCAACCATGTCAACAGTGCTTTCGTGATCAGAGGCGTGGTCGTCTGGAGGGTGTCTATTCAGGAACCGTGTAAGCTCCATAACTGAGGGGGGTGCATAGCCGGATGAACTCGCCTCCGATGAGCTTAAACAACCCTGCAAGCCACCACCTCCACAACAGCGTCATATGAAGTGCACCAAAAAAGATGCGACCATAATTTGGCTGAGCGGGTGGATCGTTAGCTTTCTTTTCCGTAGTGTCGTGCTCCGGCACGCGTCTGAATGGGTTTCGAAGCCATCGTAAACGTGAACGTGAATATTTCGTGGATGGCGTATGCGCAGAAGATGCGCTCGTCGTAGAAGCTACAGGGGGCAGGGACTGGCGTGACCCGACATTTCCACCTGCCCCTCCTGCCTGGCTCTCTATATCTATGGGGTCACTCGGTTTGTCCTTCTTTAAGTCTTTTGTACCCTTCCCGGGTGTTTCGAGAGACTTTTTGTGCGACGCAGGCTTTACATGCTCAGGACATCGAGAATAAAATTGGTGCCCGAGGCGTTCAGCCATCGAGTGAGCAAGATGTCTCTCAGGGAGGGCCCATAAGTCTTTAAAGCAACAATAGTGACTTGTCATGCTTATTGAGCACGTCCAGCAGGAGACCACCCACCGTCAACCTGGAGAGGACGTGTGTATCCCACCCATAGGATGGGTGTGAGCCAAAGAAAGATAAGACGCGAGAGTAGCCTGCGACATTTGGACGACGTCGCACTCAATCTGAAGATAATAATAATAGCAAATAAATAGATGACGCACGAGGCCTTTTCCTCTGGTATCTCTGCATCTCCCTTGGCAAAGCCAGGAGGTACTGGCTCCGGATGCCAGAGTTTGGCGAACGGGTTGAGAGGCATCTAGGTTACACTGTGCTGTGTACCCTGGAAGCCATATGTACGATACTCTCTTTATGACCCAGGGCGTCTCGGCAGCGCTGACTGAGTCAGATAGCTACCAAGTCCCGGAAAGCTTGGGCCGTTCTGATCACGTGATGTATTAGAGGGCTATTTCCTCGAGAGATGACTGTTATTCCCAGCTTATTAACACGATTTGGATAGTCGTTGCTGCGCTTCTGGACCAAGCCGCCATACGCGGTCAGGCGCTGAAATTGAAACTGGAGCCATATCCCAATTGGCGTGGCTCAAAGCGTGGTCCCGTTCTACAACGCAATGAGAAAAGGAGGGCCTATTGGATCGGCCGATGAGACTTGTGAGAGAAAACCCTAAATGGTTCGCTCGGCATCCCAATTATAGCTCCGCGGCACCACTTGGATCATTCGTTGGCTGCCAACTCGAATGGACGCCGCACCAAGGTATGGAGAGTCACGTCGTAACAGGAATACTGTCTATCTCTTCCGCGAGTTGGCCTTTCGCGGATGTGGACAGTTTGAAGTCAAGCAAAAGCTCGGCAAGACGGGCCGCTAAGTAATGCTGACTAACTGTCTGCGAGTCTCAAAAAAACGTTGGACACCTCTCTCCCACGACATCTTCACACCCCATGGAAGTGTCAAACATTTGATGGTATTCAGGCTGTCATTCTGTCAATTCCTACCAGAGCTGAGCAGCGTGTTCACGGCGCAATCGGTCGCTTTCCAACCTCGATTTTCACATCTTTAATTCCTCAGTAGACATAAAGCATCTGGCGCGCGTTCTTCTGCCATCCGCCAGCTCATCCCCATCGCGCACCGTCACGATGGCAACGGTTTTTGCTTCTATGCGAATACTGTACCCTGACCAAGCTTTACTACTCTCCAGCGATGGGAGACCACTTCGTTCACACCCCACCTGTTTATTTTCATGGATCGTCTCAAAATCCCCTCTGGCACGCGTGTATCACTTTGAGTTAGGACAAACCCTCTGAAGACGACTTGCACTAATTTCAACGTTCTTCATGAGACACTTGCAGTAGTTGCCGTCCTCCCAATCTTCACCATCACCATTACTTTCTATTTATATCATGTCTGCTGTTAGTTTCGAGTCTCCCTTCAACCCTTTCTTTGTCCACTACGTCACCCCCATATGCATGCACGTAAAGAAAAGCAAACAGCCAGATATTCCAATGGACACACTACGATCATACCAGATATGTTGCCATGAAGCCGAAATAGAGGCCGCAGTTCCACATCCAGTTTGCCAAAAACACATGAGACAGCGCGCTAAGTGAGGATGTAAGCAGACAGGGCGAGGTCAAAGTGTACACCGACCGATCGAACACTGAGGAACAACCACAATGCAGCAAAGGAAAGGAGAGAAACAGACAGTGAAGAGAAACAGGAACTCAGGAACACATGGTCGTTGAAGCATAAGTTCTGGACGCAGCGGTGAGAGTTAAAAAAAAAACTCCTCAAGATGGAACCCCCCAACAAGCAACCCTGGCTGCGATCAGAAGCTCTAGAATAGAAGAGGCTGTATTCAGACTGCAGGCACAATCGGGTCAAAGGGCCCAGACCATTCTAGGGAGATGCCAGGACGATCATGAGCTGAATAGCCGGAGATGTAGGGAAACAACTAGGCGAGGCGAGTGAAGGGAAGGAAGCTCCGAGAAAGATTTTCTTATGAAGAAATGGAAGTGCATACAGTATGCTGAAGAACCCTTTCAATCCTTTCGAAGCGGCCGAGTTTCAGCGAAGCCAAGCTAATACTGACGAAACCGTGATGACTGTTTATGAATTTTTATTAAGGGTACCATGTTCTCAAAGTCGTTCGATCGACACTATCTAGGTGTTTTGAAAAAAATAGTAAGAAAATTCAAAATCATTTTAGGCGTGAATAATTTACATAAAAACTCTTGATTTTCATATAATTTTACATCTCGACAAAGTCTCAACAAGTCTAGAAAATTCTTCTACGTGGTGCATTGGAACCTCACATGGACACACAGCGTTACTTATAAAATGTGTCTCATCCCATTGAAAAAAAACAGCCTCTGTACAAGACCAGGAAGACGGTCTCACCAGCATAACCAGCATCCAAACATACGGCGATTCAGATGTGCCCTACAGATACTGCTTAAAGCATCATAGAGATAAGATAGGCACTACGATAGGCATTACACGTGAAGAAGGACCCACAACTTGGCACAATTATTTTTGCATCTGTCATCAAGCCTATATATAAGGCAAATATATATAGCGCTCAGGTGTGAAAGTTGCCGACCTCTATCCCCCATTGATAAAAATTCAGGGCCGAATTTGGCTTCTGCGATTGGATAATCTATAACGGCTACCAGGGGAAAAAAACCACGATGCCATGTTCCTTCCTTGCTCCGAGTCTGTCCGGCCAACAAGGGCCTATCTTTTCTTCCTTTTGTCCGACATTTGACCAGGATGAAACTGAAAGTTTTTAAACCCTGGCCAACTCCAACGAGTTCAAAACATCATCAAAACAATCGGAATGAGAGCCACATCAAAGACTCTCCCAGTTGATATGACGGATGACGGTACAAGCGATAACATTTACAATAGCACTAGGCTTCCTTGGGCTGAGAATATGGAAAGAATGGCATTCCAGTTCACAATAATAGTCAAGGGAATTATCAATTCAGAGTCACCGCTATAGGAGGGATTCAACACGTATCGTGGAAAGGGGCTGCCTGCCTGCCAGCCAGTCAGCTTCGTGATCATCGTGCGCTGTCAATGAACAGTCTCCTCATGAGTCACGCGTGACCGTGACAAATAC
>QMFG01000864.1:0-10426 GCA_003314545.1 Ramaria sp. MG151 | reverse complement strand
ATAGGAGGCTGCAGGGCCTTCGACGTTTGTCCAGCTTGGAGTCAAGGACTTCGGATACCTCGTACTTGGGTTCACCGTCAATTTCAATGGGCAGTGGTGGAGGCTCGGTACAGTTAGGGAAGATGTTCAGGACCAAGGGTTTGAGCATTGAGACATGGAAGACAGGGTGGACTGCACGCATGCTGTCTGGGAGCCGTAAGGTGTACGAGTGTGAGCCAGGTTGGCCGAGGACTTCAAAGGGGCCGAGGTACCTTTTGGATAGCTTCTTCGAGGGTCAGGTGGTGTGGAAGAATTGTGCTTTCACGAAAACATGGGAACCGGTCGGGAGCTCAGGGGCCAGGATGTCACGATCACAATATGGACACCTCATCTACATCATTGTCCTTCCGAACCAATCCTTCCGAATGGATCTTCCAAATGGATCTTCCGAATTCCGAATCACCCTTGCATCAATGCTTCACATACATTTGATCCGGTCACCCAATCCAGTTCAGGAATCACTCCATGAAGTGTGTAGTGAAATGATCAATAATCAGGTCTGATCATAATCTTTTCTGGAAAAGAAGCACCCTGACTATCTTCATCACTATCCCCATCTTTTCCAATGAACTCATTGATTGAGTTATTTCTATTGTGTGGAAGCTTGCGAGGACATTCCATATCATTATGTTCTATGGTATGAATGTTCTAGACCCTCAGGATGACTATCTGAAGGATTTAGGGACGGTTAGTTCTACCCGAAGAGCCATGCAATTCGGAAACATGTTTCAAAGAGTTATTATGGGTCCGTTAATCTTTTTCTTCATTCACAATTTTCCTACCACCCTTGTTCTTTGTTTCCTATGGCCTTTAATTAATATACATGTACCTTGACTACTTCCTAACCATCACGGACTCATTCCCATTCGCTGTTTCTTCCAAATGGTTCAGTATATAAGCTAGTACATTCGCATGTACATTCCCTAGTTCAATTATCATATGTCAACTTGATTTTCTACCTACACTTGCCAAACTCGCTCCCAACCCAACTTCACCAACAACTGTATAATTTTTGAGTAAGCCCTTCAATTCAACTTTTATTAGTTAAATCCACTTCAAGGAATGTAAGACTATTGGCTGTGATCGACATGAACTGCAAAGTCATTCGATTCACGAGATAGAATCCTTTTGGAACCTCTATCTCTTTGGAACTATGTGCTTTATTCGCAGATGTTCCGAAGGTCATTCGCTTTTACTGTAGGATTTTCATTTGCTTTCCAAAACCACCCTATTACTATTAAGGATGTTTCCGAACACTTTTACTAATCCAACATCTATCCACAACAATTATTGCTATTATTTGGATTCTGACACAGGAGTCTTCGGGCATCAGCCGAGACTTGGTAGCGAGATTGAGCCAGTTTGATTTGCTCCTTCAGTACCTGGTGTAGTTGGTCTAGGTCGATTGCAAAGTCTCGGGCCCGAGAGGAGGCAAGATCTCGATCAGGGTGGACTGAGATGTTCAGGTGGTAACCCTTGTTTGCAAAGAATGGTGATACCCCTGTCGTAGCGCTCAGGGCGTTGTTGTAGGTGAATTCGGCGAGTGGGAGTAGAACTGCCCAATTGTTCTGTTGGTAGTTACTATACACTTGGAGATACTGTTCCAACGTTTGGTTAGTATGTTCGGTCTGACCATCGCCCTCGGGGTGATAGCCCGAAATGAAGTGAAGTGTCATGTCTAAGGCTTTACCCAATGATTTAAAGAAGTGGGAGACAAACTCTGAACCTCTGTCTGATGTTACATGCAAGGGTATGCCATGTTTTGAGAAGACGTGTAGGACAAAGAGCTTTGCAAGGTTGGCTGAGGTGACTGTGTTGGGATAAATATCACTTGTTTCGTTAGTCGGTCAACTACTACCAGTATTGCAGTGTGGCCGGCGGACCGAGGCAGCTGTTCAATGAAGTCCATGGATATTGAGTTCCAGGGTTGTTCAGGGATCGGGAGCTGTTTGAGGAAGCTGTAGGGCTTGTGGCGTTGGGGTTTGGAGCGTAGGCACGTGGTACAGGACTTGCAGAATTCATTGACTGAGGTTCGGAGTCCGGGCCACGTGTATTCGCGCCTAATTGCAGATAGAGTCTTGTTCTGACTGAAGTGTCCTGCGAGTATGTGGTTGTGTTTATACTGTAGTATTTGGAGCCGAAGGTCATCAGCCTCGGGGACGTAGATTCGGTCGTCGTGTTTCAAGAGTCCATCTTTGGATTGTGTCCATCTCGGGTTGGAAGTGTTGCCAAGGTGTTTTAGAGCCTCGGGGTCTGAGGGCAGGTGAGCTTTAATGTCAGCATGGAGTTTTTTCAAGTCTATGATAAGGCTCGTGTGAAGCAAAGGCAAGATCAAGGACGTAGCTTGGAGCAACTCGGTGATCTGTTGAGTGGTGAAGATTGGCCGAAGGTTCTGTGGATTAATTGTGTCATAGTTGTTACCCCCTCTTTAAGGTAGACGTCCCATCATCTAGTTAGGGCATTGGGTTTCGCACCAAGCTTGCCCAGTTGAAACTGAATTATGAGGTTGAATTGCGACAAATATTTGGACCATCAGGCCTGTCTTCGGGTGAGCAGCTTTGTAGTTGAAAAGTATTTCAGGTTTTTGTGGTCAGTAACAACATCTATTGGGGCTGAGGGGCCCTCTAGATAGTGTTGCCAACATTTGAAAGCCTCGAAGATTGCTAACAGCTCTTTGTCGTGGATGTCGTAGTTGTGTTTGGTGCCCGAGAACGTCCAAGAGTAGAAAGCAATAGGGTAGATCTCACTGTCCGGGGTGTAGGTTGACAGGATGGCGGCGAGCGCATAGTCCAAGGCATCGGTTTCCACGACCAGTTGTTGTTCGGGGTCCCAATGCGTGAGGATCAGGGCTGAGTTGAAGGCTTTCTTCAGGGTTTCGAATGCTGTTCTGCATTTGTCCAAGAAGTGCCAGGTTGTACCCTTTCGGGTGAGCCAAGTGAGTGGTACTATAATCTCTGAATAGTTAAGAATGAAACGTTGATAGAAATTGGCAAAGCCGAGGAAGGACTGAATATCTTTAGCCTTCCGAGGCTCGGGCCAGTTTCAGATTACTTGAATCTTAACTTCAGCCATCGTGAGGCCTTCGGATGTCAGTATGTACCCAAGGAATTCTACGGTGTCTTCAAGGTCTACTTTGGCATCTGCAACTGCATTGTATGGGCTGAAGTTGATCATGAGTTCCTCGGTGAAGCTATCGTAGTTATTGAACCACACAGGTTCGAACGAAGAATCATCAGTGAGGTACGGCTTGAAGTAATCAAGAGCCATGCCTTTGAGGAAGGACAGGGCATAGTTGACCTTGACAGACTCGTCCGAGAATGCTTTCGGTCGGGCATGGAAATTCAGTTTGCACTGAAGGAGGAAGTCTCGTAGCTTCTTCGGGTCCAAGCTGTCAAACGTATCGGGTTCCTGAATTTCCCTTTTGAGGATTTGGTTTTTTGGGGACCCATGAGGTCCACAATCTTGGAGAGAGCCTTGGCGAGGGATTCTCCAACATTGGCGTCGTTGTCCGACGGTGGGTTGGGGTCGGGGTCAGGGTCAGGATTTGGGTCGGGGTTCAGATCATCGTCAGGGGGTTTGCGATATGGTTCAGGGTCATTGGGGACCTCCTCGATGTATCCCTCAGGAACCGAATGATTGCAAAGGGGCATGTTTTGGTGTCAAAGGAGTTGGGGTCAGTGAGTTCCTTGCTCTTCGAGCTAGGATGGAGGGTGTTGCTCTACTGATTTGATTTCGAGCAGTGGATCAGGTGATTGGGGTCATAAGGACTGTCTGAGCTTCGAGAGTTCTGAAATACTGTTAAGAACTGAGTCAGAATGGAGGCAGGGATAGGGTTGAGACTCAAGATAGAGTCAACCGAGGTTCAGGGTCAGGGGGCCGAGGGGGGCCGAGGTGTCACGATCACAATATGGACACCTCACCTATATCATGGATCCTCTGAACCACCTCTTCTGAATGGATTGTCCGAACCCCAAACCATCAACATCCCAATTACATCATTTGCATTCAACAACCTGCTTCTTCATCAGTTTCCCTGCATCAATCTATCAATGTTTAGTGAAACACTCGTTGGTCAGGAGTGATCATAACCTTTTCCAAAAAGAACCACCCTGACTATCCCCATCACTATCCCCATCTTTTTCATTATACTCATTGATTGAGTTGCTTCTATTCTTTGGAAGCTTGCGATGACATTCCATATTATTAGACTCTATAATATGGATGTTTCAGACCCTCAGGATCATCCTCCAAAGAATCTAGGGACAGTTATCTTTACCAGAAGAGCCATGCGATTTGGAAACAATTTTCAAGAGTTATTGTTGGTTCGTTAATCTTTTTCTTCATTCACAATTTTCCTACTACCCTTGTTCTTTGTTTCCCATGGTCTTTAATTAGTATACATGTACCTTAGCTACTTTCCGACCCTCACAGATTATTTCCCATTCGCTCTTCCTTCCAAATGGTTCAGTATATAGCTAGCACATTCGCATGTATATTCCCTAGTTCAATTATTGTATGTCAACTTGATTCTTCTACTCACACTTGCCAACTCGTCCTCAACTCACCTAAAACAACAACTTGATACTTGAGTAAGCACTCCAATTCTACTTTTATTAGTTAAATCTACTTCTAGGAATGTAAGATAATTGGCTATGATCGACATGAACTGCTAAGTTCATTCGATCCATGAGATAGAATCCTTTCGGAACCTCTATCTCTTCGGAACTATGCATTTCATTCGCAAATGTTCCGAAAGCCATTTGCCTTTACTGTAGGATTTCTATTCACTTCCAAAAACCATTCTATTATCATTAGGAATATTTCCGAACAGATTCACTAACCCAACATTCATCTATATCTTTGATCACTGATATTTGGATTCTGACACGAGGCTCGGCAAACAAGTTGAATGGGACATGGCTTCAGCTTATGTGCTGCGCCAGCTCAGAGTCCTGTCCCGTATTTCAGATGAGGCCCAAGGTCACCCGAGATTTGGGCATGACCTTAGCAAGGGGAGCAAAGGAGCATAGGGATTAAAGGGAGAAGTATATTTGGGTATCTTAGTCGATATCAGAACTGATTTCCATGTACATGAATGAGTAGCTTATATACGGAGGGGTTTGAGGATCGGAGACTGGATGACCGAGGTCAGGGTCGTAAGCTATGCAAAGAGAGATCAAACATGAGGTATGAATAGGTGAAACGTGATGGTCGGGGGTTCGCACCCGGAGGCCCAAGGTCTTGGGGATCGGTCGGGGATGGGCTCTGACAAAAGGGTGAGGATTACCTTACCTAAGTGACCTACTATATAGCCACTGGTGACCAAACAAGGGCAAACACAAGTGTAACTAGCACTAGGGAAAAATAGAGAAAAAGGGAGGTGAAGGACATAATACTAGGGATAGGATAAATCTAGTATGATTTGAAATAGGCAAAAGGAGGGAAAGGAAATAGGGAAAAGGGGAAAAAAGGGGGAAAAGGGAATGAATGGGTTGTCCCCTGACATCGCCCTTCTGAACCCCAAACCATCATTGCCATAATTCCATCATTTTCATCCAACAATCTTCTTCTTCATCAATTTCCCTGAATCAATTCATTATCGTTTAGTGAACACATCATTGGTCAGGGTTAATTATAATCTTTTCAAGAAAGAACTACCCTGACTATCCCCATCACTATCCCCATCTTTTTCATTAAACTCATTGATTGAGTTGTTTCTATTCTTCGGAAGCTTGCAATGACATTCCATATTATTAGACTCCATGATATGAATGTTCTAGACTTTCAGGATCTCTATCCAAAGAGCCATGCGATTGGGAAACATGTTTCAAGAGCTATTGTTGGTCCATTAGTCTTTTTCTTCATTCACAATTTTCCTACTTTCCTTGTTCTTTGTTTTCCATGGTCTTTAATTAGTACACATGTACCTTAGCTACTTTCTGACCCTCACGGACTCATTCCCATTCACTCTCCCTTCTGAATCATTTGGTATATAGCTAACACATTCACATGTATATTCCCTAGTTCAGTTATTGTACATCTACTTGATTGGTCTACTCGAACTTAGTTCACGATGATTTGGCAAGTTGGAGTAGAAAAATCAAGTAGACGTACAATAATTGAACTAGGGAATGTACATGCGAATGCTCTACCTATATACCAAACAGTTCAGAAAGGAGGGTGAATGGGAAAGAGTCCATAAGGATTGGAAAGTAGTTAAGGTACATGTATGCTAATTAATGGCCATAGAAATAAATAAACAAGGGAGGTAGGAAAATGGTGAATGGTAGCCACGGCTCATCAGGTAGGGATAGCCATGCATAAATCCTTCAGAGGGTGATCCTGGGAGTCTAGAACATTCGTACCATGAGGTCTAATGGTATGAAATGTCATTGCGAGCTTCAAAAGAATATATATACTCTGATCAATGAGTTTATTGGGAAAGATGGGGATAGTAATGGGGATAGTCAGGGTGCTTCTTTTCTAGAGAAGATTGTGATTGGACCTGGTTATTGATTGTTTCACTAAACCCTCAATGGAGTGATTCCTTAAGTGGATTGAGTGACCAGATAAAATGTGTGAAGACTGAGGTGAGTGTGGTTTGGGGTTCCGAAGGAGATCTTTGGATATGATCTGAAAGACATACTTCGGGGTGATAACAGTGAAAGGTTGTAAAACACAATCATGACAGTATCCCCCCTCTAGCTTCGGAGTCCCTATGATGCAACTGTGGTAAGTGGTAATGGTCGGAATTTTCCGAAGGTGCTCAGGCGTTGAAGTGGTCTGTGTGAGGGTTTGGTGCTTGATCAGAATGCATAAAAATGGGTTCCCCATCCTGTTAGACCTCCATCCCAATCCAAATAGCGTAGAATGAGTCTTCCAGAAAATATACTTCTCTCATATGAAACACTCCTCGAGCGATCAGAAACGCAAGTGAAGATTCGACCGGAATTGCAGGAAAGTCTTGTCGAAGAGCTGGAGTTGTGGAAAAGGTTGACTGATAAACTTGAGGTAAGTCGTTAGAGCAATCTTCGTTGAGACTCCCACTGATGAAACCCTCATCGGTTTTAGCCTGCACTCAAGGTTCAGATCAAAATTGAACATTCGTTGGACAAGCGATTTCAGCGACCAAAACAACTGGTTGACCTGCAACTTGAGCAGGATATTGTTCAGAAATATATCTCGAGACTCTTAGAAAGAGTGGCCGAGAAGCATCAAAGGACGCACGAAAGGATTCGGATGGGGAGGAAGAAGTCGAGGATGTGATTGATGGGAAAGGGAAATCGGAAAAGTCACCATCAATTGAAGTTGTGGTTGATGAGATGTCAAAAAAGGTAAGTAACTTTTGCAGTTTATGATATTTTGCAGAGGGTGACTGCAAAACACAGGGAAAAGCTCTGAAGTACCTCCAAAGGTGATAGCAAAGCCTTTGTTTTGTGACAACATCCCGGACGATCCCTTATTTCCGGAGGCTAGCGAGCTGTTTACGGAAGCCCGGATGCAGGCAAATTTGCCTCCCAAGGCATCCGAAGATCAGGAATCCCCCTCGAAGCCATCCATCGTTTGGGGGGCCAAAGTCAAAGTTTCCAACAAGATGCCCAAAATGCTCGAAGGAAGGTATGGGTATCCCAATGGAGCATGGAGGCTTTCCAACATGATTTATGTCGAGGTAAGTTATTTGCTCCTTTCTTTTATTGTCATGCTGATATCGAATGCAGGGTCGAGTGGTTTACACCTTGAAACGGTGTAGTCGTTGTTTGGCATATAACTATGTTTGCAGCGGCCTCTTTGGAGGGTCCTGTGGTCATTGCATTCACAACAAGCAAAAATGCATGGTTGTTGAAGGTAAGCTCTTTGATTGTTTCTTTCATGTGTGGTGAGGCCTCGAATCTTGATTATCAGTGTTGATCCCCCATCTCTCTCCAGAAGTCAAGACATCGACCACAGGCCTGTCGAGAAAATCTGCTCCCAAAATTTTGGCTCCTCTTCCGACAACTTCCACAACATCCTCAAAGCCCATGTGATCATCAAAACGCAAGGCCAAAGCATCAGAAGGATCTTTGGAGACTAAACAAGTTTGGAAGAATGAGGGGATTGAGGATCTGATGGAAAAGGGTAATTTAGTTATTCGGAGAATGCAACAGGCTCTGGTAACACAACAGCAAGCAATGGTGGATCTTATAAGTTGGAAAGATGAAGTGGTAAAAAGTTTAAAAGGATTAGAAAAGTAAAAAATGTTACAGGCTAAAATAAATCATAAGTCGTTTTGGTCTTCTCATTGTAACAAAAAAAGGAATGGGAAACAAATAAGCAAAATAATACAAGTGAAATGTTGTAAATATAAACTTAGCAGTCATTGGGGTAGGAGGGGTTTGTTCAGATATTGTTTATGAAAGTCTGCAAGTTTTCGCGTAGCGTTAGAAACATCATTGGCTGGTTTCCAAGACATTGCTTCAGGTGTATTTTCATAACCTTTCCAGGCAACGAGGTATTCAAGTTTTTTCTGACGAATGTGTCAGAATTCAATTATTAAAGATAAGTGTTATAGATGAATGCATTGTTAGCAATAACGTTCGAAAATGTTTTCATATAAAGAAAATGGTATTCGAAAGTGAATAGTAATCCTACAGTAAAAGCGAAGGGCTTTCGGAATATTTGCGAAGAGGTGCATAATTCTGAAGAGATAGATATTCCGAAAGGATTCTATCTCGTGGATCGGATGAACCGTTTAGTTCATGCCGATCACACACAATGAGATTACATTCTTTCAAAGTGTAATCAAATCCAATTTGATAAGTTTTATAGGACTTACTTCGAAGTGAAGTTGTTCTTCAAGATTGTTCACGACGAATTGTTAAGCCAAGTAGATCAATCAAGTAGACGTGCAATAATTGAACTAGAGAGCATACATGCGAATGTGCTACTTATATACTAGGAGGTTCGGAGGCAAGAGTGAATGGGGAGTAGTCCGTTGAGGATCAGAAAAATAGCTAAGGTACATGTATGCTAGTTAATGACCATAGAAAATAGAGAACAAGGGTTGGGTGAAAATTGTGAATGAGAAAAAGATTTAATGAACTAGGAATAAGTCCTGAAACCTGTTTCCGAATTGTATGTCATTTTGGATAGACGAACTCTTGTTTCACTTCCTTAAACGACAACCCTGAGTGTCGGGGATGAACGTGTCAACATATTGAATTGTATGTCTTGTCACAATAAGCTTTTAGAAGCATAGAATCGACCCTGATATTGAGTTCCTAGAAATAGATGGGGATAGTGATGGGGATAGTGTAGATGCTTCTTTTCTGAGGAAAGGCTAATAATAGAACCTGATCTCTTGGTTGGGTCCTTGTGATGTTGCTAGGACGATTCAAGGTGTTAAGAGTGACGAAGCGTTGAATGGTTCATGTGTGATGAGTTTGGCGACAATTCGGGTTCCGAGAAATTGATTCGGAAGGGTGATGTTCGGGTGGTTCGGAAGGCAGAGTAGAACATAAATCATGATCGTGACAGAATGCGACTGTCCAAGATTTTGGTGACTTCATATTCCTCTTCAGAATTGATGATAATAGGCGGCGGGGGATTTGGAAGTCTATTGGGAATTGTTGATATAGTTGCTGGTTCTAGGAGGGAGACATGAAAGACAGGGTGGATCTTCTGCAAATCAAGGGGTAAGCCCAATCGGAATGCATGCGAAGATATTTGGGATGTTATCAGATAAGGTCCCAGTCGACAATGGTCAAGTTTCTTTGAGGGGCGCTTCATCCAAATGTTTCGACAATCGAGCCATACCATGTCCCCAACTTTAAGGTTTGGGATAGGGGTTCATTGATTCTCGGTGGAAGAGGTGTAGTGTTCGATGGTATGTTTGATCTGGTTGCGAAGAAACTGATGAACTTCCTTCAAATCTGCTGAATGTTTGTAAGCATCTTCCAAAGAAATGGATGTCAATGACACTTCGAGCTTTGGATGAATCCCTTTGTTTGAAGGGTGTCTCTTGGGTAGCAGAGTGTAAGTGGTTGTTATATTGGAATTCTGCAAGAGGGAGGAGTTCATCCCAGTCATCTTGGGGTTCGTCAACAAAGATCCAAAGGTACTGCTCAAGTTCTTGGTTAACACATTCAGTCTGCCCATCAGTAAAGTTCTCATGTAAACTCCAAGACAAATTGTGGGCCTCAGTCAGAGACAATCTGTCTCGGAAATCTGTGCAGCTTCCAGATGTGCATGAGGTAGAGTTGAGCAGCTTCTAATGCTGTGACCATGGTATTGGTTGGAAGGAAATGGGCACATTTGCTCACTGAGTCTACCACATTCATGACTGCATCAAACCCTCAGGCCTCTGGGGGTTCAACAATGGAGTTGACACTAATTGTATCCCATTGGTGCT
>QMFG01000861.1:0-107288 GCA_003314545.1 Ramaria sp. MG151 | reverse complement strand
TGATAGGCAAAGAGTTGTGGGATGAAAGTGATGGGAGTGTGGGAATGTTGCTTCGGGCTTCGGACAAAATGCTTCGGAAGGATTGCTTCGGAACGAAGATAGTGTGAATTGAATGTCCAGACTGTGATCGTGACAGTTGTCCCCTGACATCAGCCCCCTCTGAGAGTGCTGCATCCTCGAAGCACGAGCCATAATGGTGTCGAATGCTGTTGAGCGAATCCTCCAAGGTGCTCCGGAGTGTGCTTGATAGAACTCTCAAATTTTGTCCAGGGCTGAGACGTCTGCTTCCGAAACCCAAGTGTTCTCCTTGTACCCATACCCTTCCCTCTGTGGAACCAACTGTCTAGCATCTGTTCTACCGTGTAGTGTTCGGTCCCATCCACAATCTCAGGTGGGGGTGGTGGCTTGGACTTCTGACCAGGAATGGGGTCTTCAGGTGCCGGGAGAAGTTTGACTACATTGAACACTGGGTGTAGTCGAGCCATGACCGTGGTAGTTGAAGACAATATGCGTTGTGTCCAACCTTCCGTTGGACAACATACAGCCTGAGGTAGCAGTGTGCTAGCTTCGGGGATGGTCGGGTCGTCTGAATGTCCAAAGTGTCCAGAAATACTCGGTCGCCTACTTTGTACTCTGGAGCTGGGGTTTGGCGTTGGTTGTAGTACCGAGCCATGTCATCCTTCGCTTTGGCTAGTGCTGATTTGGCTTCCTCTAATGATTTCTCCATCCGGTCTTTGAACTCGTTCACCGTCTCCATGTGGGATTTGGGCTGTCCCAGTTCAAATCCCATTCGAGGGTGTCGGCCCGTGTCCAACATGAAGTGTGTCTCTCGGGTCGCAGAGTGTACATGGTTGTTATATTGAAACTCTGCAAGAGGGAGGAGTTCGTCCCAATCATCTTGGCATTCATCAACAAAGATCCAAAGGTACTGCTCTAATTCCTGGTTAACACATGCAGTCTGCCCATCGGCCTGTGGGTGATAAGCTGTAGTGGCTGCGAGTTTGATACCGAGTAGTCGGTAAAGTTCTTGCATGAACTCTGAGACAAATTGTGGGCCTCGGTCAGAGACAATCTGTCTCGGCAGTCCATGCAGCTTCCAGACATGTGTGAGATAGAGTTGAGTAGCTCCTAATGCTGTGACCGTGGTGTTGGTTGGAAGGAAATGGGCTCGTTTGCTCACCGAGTCTACTATGTTCATGACATTGTCAAACCCTTGGGCCTCTGGGAGTTTGACAATGAAATCAACACTAATTGTGTCCCATCGGTGTTTGGGGATTGGTAGCGGCTGGAGCTCGCCCATTGGTGCATTCCTTTGTACCTTAGTGCGAAGGCACAGGTCGCAGGTTTTCACGTACTGTTCGATGTACCTGGACATCTGTGGCCACCAGTAATTCCAAGACACAAGTTCTAATGTCTTCCACCTCCCTGCATGCCCAGCTACTCGGGTGTCGTGATGATGGGATACTATATGTTGCCAAAGTTTGGGGTTGTTCAGTATGTAGGCCTTCCCCTGAAACAGCAGTAGGCCATCTTGTTTGGACCACTCCGAGGCCCTTACTGTGCGTGAGTGTCCTTTTCGGAGCTCTGAGATGGCTTTGGTCACTGACTCCTCCTTTTCCCTGTCTCGGGTCATCCTTCAGATGTCCCAAAGTATGTCTTGTTCCTCACCTACGGCCGCTAGCCCTTCGAGGGCCCGAATGGCAAACATTTTGGGTCAGAGCAACGTTCAGTCCTCATTGTCACTCACTCCAGACCTGTGGTCAGGCCTTTGGGACAAGGCATCGGTCTTTCCCATGGTTCAGCCAGGCCTGTGGTGGAGCGTGAAGTCAAAACGGAACAGGTATAACGACCATCGAGCTTGTCTTCGGTTGAGCCTCTTTGAGGTTTGGAAGTACTCTAAATTCTTATGATCTGTCCAGATCTCAAATTTGAGTTGTGCTCCTTCCAGGAGATGCCGCCATTCCTCTAGGGCTCGGATTATGGCCAACATCTCTTTGTCATGAATCTTGTAGTTCTGCTCCACTGGGCTAAGGCTTTTGGATAGGAAGGCTATGGGGTGCCACTTGTCATCCTCGGATTGCTGAGAGATGACCGCTCCTGTTGCAAAGTCCGAAGAATCAGCCTCCACTCGGTACATCCAAGTGTCATCTGGGAACGCCAGGACCAGGGCTGAGGTGACGAGTTCCTTGAGTTTGTGAAAGGCTGTGTCTTCAGGTTCACCCCACTTCCAGGTATCTCCTTTCTTTGTCAGATCGAAAAGAGCTCAGGCATGGTGTGAGAAATCCTTGATGAATCTTCGGTAGAAGTTCGCAAACCCGAGGAAGGCTTGCACCTCCCTTCGGGTCTTTGGGGTCGGCCAATCTGTGACTCCTTTGACCTTAACCGGGTCCATCTCAGCATGCCCTTCGGAGATGATGAGCCCAAAATACTCGATGGACATACGTTCAAACTTGCACTTCTCGGGTTGAAGACAAAGCCTGTGCTCTCGGAGCCTCTCCATCACCCTTCAGACTACCATCCTGTGTTCAGGAATAGTCTTGGAGAAGATGAGGACGTCATCCAAGTACACACAGACCACCCCTTCCATGATGAGGTCTCGGAAAATGTTATTCATCATTGTTTGGAAGGTGGCTGGGCTGTTGATCAGGCCGAAGAACATCACCCAAGGTTCAAACAGGCCTCTGTTGGTTTGGAAGGCAGCCTTCCACCCGTCCCCTTCGCGGATCCGAACATTATTATACCCCCACCAAACATCAAGTTTGCTCGACGTACTTTGTGCCTTGGAGTTGGTTGATAAGCTCGGGGATGAGAGGGATCGGGTATTGGTTCTTGACTGTCATAGCATTTAGGGCTTGGTAGTCCTGTATGAGCCTGAGTGCTCCGTCTTTCTTTTTGATAAAGAAAACTGGCAAAGCCATTGGGGACTTTGATGGTCAGATCTTGCCCGAGCGAAGGTTCTCCTGCAAGAACTCATCCAGCTGTGTTTGCTCATTCGGAGATAAGGGGTACACCTTGCAGTTAGAGGGCTTTGCACCCGTCTCTAGCTCGATGGGGTGTTCCCAGATCCGTTGACCTGGCAGGGTATCAAAGGAGTCTTTGGAAAAGACATCTTTGAAGTCTCGGAGGTACTCGGGGATTTTTGACAAGGCCTGATGATTCTTGTGATGAGCCTCCGCTAGCCTCTGAGATGTGGTTTGGGTAGCTCAGATCTCATGAGGGGCCAGATCGAGTGGAATGCAGAGCAGTTGATCACCCTGTGAGAGCTGATCCTCTCGTCCTAACTCGGGGATGAGGTCTGAAACTTCGGACTCAGAGTCCAAGACCTCGGTCCAATGACCCAAGACTTCGGGCTTGGCACCTGAAACTTTGGATTCAGAGTCTCAGGCTTCGGACTCTTCACTAGTGAAGTCAGGCATTGGCCCAGCTCGGCAGGCTCGGATCCTACATTCTGCTCTCCAGGCTTCTTTCTGTTCCTTCTTAACTTCAGTCCGGCACATATGACACTTGTCCAGGCATCGGCTCATGGTGATCTTCCGAGTATGCCGGTTAATCTCTGGGTTATGTTCAGCCAACCAAGTGTGCCTGAGCAGCAAGTCTTGTCTCCCAAGGTTGGTGACCACGAACGATGTTTGTTCCGAATGACCATCCACTTGGAGGATTGCATCTACTATCTCTGTTATAGCACCAGCATCATTGGGGGATCCATCCACATTATACACTGGAATGGGGCGTTGGAGTATCCGGGTTGTGATTCGGTTACGTTCCACGTAGCTTTGGCTCATGAACAGCACAGTTGCTCCGCTGTCTATGAGTGCTGGGGCTGACATCACTTCGCCCATGTCAGTGGTCTGGAGTTCCACCTTGACTGAGAGAGACTTTGGGTTGGCGGTGGAAGCAACAACATATTTCTTAGGAAGTCGCTTCTCCCATTTTGGACAAGGAGGGAGGGAGGATTCTTTGGGTGCAGTGGTCATGGATTCTTCTACCTGAGAGCTGAGGGGGTTCACTTCATGCTCAATTTCAAGACAGGAGAATCTGTTATGTACAGGCAGTGGGGGAGCACTATTCACCCACTGCGGCTTCCAAAATCCTCCGAAGCATCCATCTCTGGCTCTCCCTCAGGTCTCAGTTTGGTCTCGGGGTCCGGGACTTCGGACATGTCTGCTAAGGCCAGCAACTCTAGTAGAAGTTCAAGTTTTTCCTCGGAGGTCATGGTTCAGATGTCATAACTCCTGGGGCAATCTCGGGAGTAATGGCCTGTCTGCTGGCATCGATAGCACATAACCGTTGAGAGGTTGTTTCAGTTTTTTGTCCTATCTATTTCCATGGGTGTCGGGCCATCCTTTGCTGGAGTTGGAAGCACCTTTGGGATCTCGGGGGCATTCCTTGGAGTGCTCTGAAGTGGATCCAAGGTGTCGGGCGAGGTAATGAAGGAACATCTGAAGGCTGAGGTAAACTTTGGCGGTAGGGCTCGGGTGCTGCCCTTTGATACATTTCGACTGGATTCCATAAAGGCTTTGTTAGCCTCTTGATTCCAGGCGGCCACTCTCTGAGCAGCTTGGAACCATTTCTCCGGTTTGTCTATATCTGGCATGTGTTCTCTGAGAGTTGCTACCCAGTTTTGAATTGCGGGGTCAAGGCCTTTGCGGAATTTGATCACAATGGTCTTGTCATCAGAGTATCCGGCCATTTCTACCAATTCCGAGAACCGATCGATGTAGTCTTCGACTGAATCTTTTCCCTGATACCAACTGGTGCCTTCTAAATTAGTAAGTGCCAAGACTTGTTCATTCCTCAGACAGAAGTTTTCTTCAAAACTTCTTTCAAAATCCTTCCAGTCCAAATACTTTGCCTTTTGAGTTTTGCATTTGGTTCACATTACCTCATTCGAAAACCAAGCTGCTCAGCTGGTTTTGAAGAAGGAGAGAGCCCAGTGGATCCGGACTTGGTCATTTGGAAAGTCCCCCTTGCAGATCTGGAAGTAGAGCCTGCAAGAGTTGAGGAATGCATGGCCATTGTTTTTCAGTCTCCATTGAAGTCCAAAGGAAGGGCCAGTCTCAGCTGTCTCCCTATGGTACTAGCAATCGGTTCTTTGGGTCTTTCCCATGAGTCCATTTTTGGCCTTGGGTTTGGTTTGGGGCTTGTTGCTACTGTTGAAGTGTATGACACAGTTTAACCTAATAACTGAGGATCAAAGTAAGCAACTAAGATTTGTGTATCTAAGTGACTTTGTACTCTACCTGAGGATCGAAGTAAGCAACTAAGGGAGTGCTAAACCTTGTCCCCAGTATTCTACATACATGTCAAATAGGGACAAATATAAACTTTTAATAGCTACATCTTGTGGGTCAATTTCTAATTTTGCCAGAATAGATTTTAAGGCTAGTTGAATGGCATTAGTCTTCATCTGATTTGCTGACAACTCCTCTTACACAGCCTGGAGACAATCTTCTGGTGTATCCATCTCGAGTAGGGAAGGAGGGTCTGTTCAGCGTTCAGAGTTGGGTGTTCCGATGATAGAGGAGGGGTAGTCAGGTGCAGTGCATATGGGAGAAGTTGCATCCTCCGAGTCGCTATCCTCAATTCTGTAGTTACCTATTTTGGTAATTGCACTCTGACCACCAGTCCTTCTCTGGAGACTTTTCTACTGTAAGGGCAACCCTCCTAGCACTCTCAGATACTAGTAGAAGGGAAATACAATAAAGGGAAACTCTCACCTAGTAGAGAGAAAATCCAAAGAGAAAAGTCTAAGAGTCCCCTCTACCAGTGATACAACTATATAGGACTACCTAACGCCCAACCAGGGGCATCCCTATGCACTGTCAACCCTGCCCAACTTCTATCCCCATAAGGTAATCTATGCCTGATGAAGGTCGGATGTTGGGCCGGGTGTTTGGTTCTAAGGTTTGGGTCACCCCCGAGGTGGGCTGAGGTCTCAGGTGTCATGATCACAGTCTGGACATTCAATTCACACTATATTTGTTCCGAAGAAATCCTTCCGAAGCATTTCGTCTGAAGCCCGAAGCAACATTCCCACACTCCCATCACTTTCATCCCACAACCCTTTTTGTCTATCACTTCGACTCAAATACGCCATCTATTGAATCAATTCTTGTGAAACAATCAGTGGTCAGGTCCAATCATATTCTTTTTTTAGAAAAGAACCACCCTGACTATCCCCATCACTATCCCCATCTTTCACCATGAAATTATGGATTGAGTTATTCATATTCACTCAAAGCTTGCAATGACTTGCCATATCATCAGGCTTAATGATATGAACGTTCTAGACTCTCATAATGGCTCTCCGAAAGATTTAGGCATGGCTATCCCTACCCGAAGAGCCACGTGATTCAGAAACATGTTTCAAGAGTTGGTGATGGTCTATTATCCTTTTCTTCATTCACAATTTTCCTTCCATCACTATTCTATGTTTTCTATGGCCTTTAATTAGTATACATGTACCTTGATTACTCTCCGATCCTCACAGACTCATTCCCATTTGCCCTCTCTTCCGAACCCTTCGGTATATAGCTAAACACACTCGCATGTATGTTCCCTAGTTCAATTATCGTATGTCAACTTGATTCTTCTACTCACACTTGTCAACTCATCTCCAACTCACCTTCAACAACAACTTTATATTTTTTGAGTAAGCACTCCAATTCCACTTTCATTAGTTAAATCCACTCCAAGGAATGTAAGATCATTGGCTGTGATCGACATGAACTGCAAAGTTCATTCGATTCATGAGATAGAATCCTTTCGGAACCTCTGTCTCTTCGGAACTATGCACTTCATTCGCAGACGTTCCGAAAGCCATTCGCTTTTACTGTAGGATTTCTATTCAGTTTTCAAAATCATCCTGTTACCATTAGGAATATTTCCGAATATTTTTACTAACACAACATTCATCTACAACCTTTACCACTGTTATTCAGATTCTGACATCAGGCCCTACCCCGAGGTGGTCCAAGGTTTCGGACCGGAGGCCCGAGACTTCTGACTGGTGATCAGGGGCTTCGGGTCAATGACCTGAGGCTTTGGACTGAGGTTCTCACGCTTTGGGCCTGTGCTTCATATGTGTGAAGGCCATAGAGGTGGAGATTTCAGTGAAAGCAGGTTGTCCTCTGACAGCCCTGGGTTTTGCATGAAGCAGGACAAGTATGACATGGCATACACTATGTCTGGCTGAGAGCCAATGGCAGCGTACCTCAGGGAACCAATAGCTTCCCTATAAGGTATGCATTTCATCTTCTCTATCTCCAAAGGAGTCTTGAGGCAGTCATTGGTAGACAGGAGATCGCCAGGCCTCATGGGGATTGTGAGCGGTTGTGTCAGGGGACAACCAACTTTCACTGAGTTCTTCACCTTTAAGACCTTCACATGTTCAAGACACAAGTCCAAAGCATGAGAGCCTTGGCCCAAAGTCTTGGGTCCTTGACCCAAAGCCTCTGATTACAAGTCTGAAGTCTCAGGCCTCTGGTCTGAAACCTTGGACCATCTGAGACCTCAGTCAACCTTGGGGTGTGACCCAAACACCCGACCTGAACATCTGGCCTGACATCTGACCTTCATCAGGGACAAAATACCTTATGGGGACAGAAGTTGGGCAGGGTTGACAGTGCGTAGGAATGCCCCTGGTTGGGTGTTAGGTAGGTATATGCCAATGACATCCATATGTTCAACTTTCCAGTCATTCCAGACCACCAGCACAACTATTATCCTAATAGCCATTAGCTTTGCTGTAGATGAGAACATTTCCTGGTAGTCGATGCCCTCAATTTGAGAGAATCCTTGTACTACTAGCCTTGACTTATACTCCTTTATCTTACCATCCTTACCCATATTGTAGCATAGTACTATGCAGCTTCCTACAATGTTGACCCCTGCTGTGTCATTATTTATTATCTATCCTGCGAACATTGGATTACATAATCTATCTGATGGATCAGCAGAGCCACAAAAACATTACTGATTTCAATTTAGAAAACCTTTTGTTTATATCTTTAGAATCAATCAGCGAAGCATCCCGAGCCCACGTGATGGCAAACAAGTGCATACATGTGTTGGGACATGAACAGGCTCACATAGCCAGCAATCGGCATCCACATAACTCCAAAACACTTCCAATCATTAATACAACAATTGATTAACTATTTCCATTGACCCCTATCATCACCAATCCACGACCAAATCTGAACGCTTCCATTTCATTTGGAACAAGCGCCCAGAGCTTCGAAATGAAGTTTCAGAAGTTTTCAGCTCACTTTTTCTTGTTCTTTCTACTAAAGAAAATTATTGCACACATGATTTGTAGTTCTCATAGCACACAGATTGGTTTCAAGTGCTTTAGACAGTAATTAGTTCCAATTTTGTGCATTTCATCCCTCATGTAGATTCCAACCCCAGAACCGCTCCATCACTCTGATATTTTTCATTCATCCACAAAAGACTCACCCTAGCTAGCATTCTCCTTAAATACACTTATATTTCTCATTAGAATTTAAGGGCAGTAAAAACTCCACAAAGTCTCCCATGTTCTCAATCTCTTGCTTTATATCTCTGGAACTGCTCTACTGTTAGCAAATCATCACCTGCTGTTTACTTTCATTTCAAGGAATCTATAGAACTCAAAAACTATCTCATTTTTAATAAGTTGCACTGTTATCACTATCTACAAAGCTCACGTTATAGTACGTGAACTTTAAGCACTGACAATTTGCATCTGCATCAGCACATTCCCCACATCTCAATACACTTTTCACTTTGAATGAAGAACAAGCACTTATTGTGTGCGTTGAAGCAACTTCATCAAAACTTGAATAAAACACAACAAAATACAAAATAAATATAATAAAATTTTCTATTTCTTTTCTTATTATGCTGGAGAGTCCACAAGGTCCCAGGTGCTGATCTGCTTGCACTATTCAAACTCACACTTTATTGACAGCTCCCATTCAGGCCAGTCGTCCAGTTTTCACGCCTTGTCAACTCCTGTTGGGTCTTGTAGTGGCATGGTTGCACCCAGCATGGTAAACTCTGCCATATTGTCATCTTCACTGGTGGCTTCCACTGTGCTAGCTGCATGTCGTTCCCTGATACAGTCACTTCTTCTCAGGGCTAGTTCGGATTGGGGTATGTTTGTGGGATTCAGGCATTGACTTTGTCTGAGCGCCACTTGCTTGTTGGGGTGCTCAAGGCTTCTCACCATTTCAGATGGTGCTACTCGTGAATCAGCATTATCTGGGTTGGTTGGAGCTTGCACTGGCTTATTCTCAGGTACATTGCTCTGATTGTCAGAAGTCTTGGGTTGACTACCAGCTCTCTCCCCCACAATTGGTGCAATGTCAACAACAATTGGCGGTAATAATATCTCACCGTTGAATGTGACATTCCATTCTATGGTAATATGTTGAGTGCTAGGGTGGTATATATGGTGGCCTTGGCTGGGACCGCTATATCCTACCCATTTTGCTTCAACACTTTTTGCGTCAAGCTTACTTGCAGTCTGTTTCATCATGAAAACACATGCACCCTATTCAGGTAAGCCTTGTAGGTTGGGCTTCATCCTGAATACCATCTCATATGGCATCTTGCCATCCAGGGCTCATGTGGAGGTTCAGTTCTTGAGCCAAACAACATGGTGGATGGCTTCTGGCCATAGGGCTTTCAGTAGGTTTGACGAGAATAAGATCACCCACGTGTGTTCTAACAGTGTTCAATTCCGGCATTCTGAAATGCCATTCTCCTCAGGTGTGTCATGAATGGTGAGGTTCCTTACCATGCCCTTACTTTTAAGGTGTTTGGTAAACTCACCCGACAGGTATTCTCCCCCACAGTCAGATTGCAGGATTTTGATATTGCAGCCGTACTGCATTTTAAGCCATGCCTCATATTCTTTATACTTGGTAAGGACCTCACTCTTTCTGATAATACACTTGACCATTGACCACTGGTGTGATCATCTGTAAAGCTAATGTAGTAGCTCTTAGCGTTGTAGCTTGAGGGAGTAGTCATCCCCACACATCAGAATAGATCTTGTCACCCATTTGTCTCATTGGGTGACTGGTCCTTTCCTTTGCCACTGCTTTCCTGGTCAGCTTTGCTTTGGCACAGGTCTGGAAGAACATTGGTAGCAACTGCTTGTCCAGTTCAATGCCTAGCATAATTTTCTTCTCTACAAGCCATTTGCTGCCTGATGCAATATGTACCCCATCTTCCAATGAATCTCATCCAGAGTAAGTACTTTTATGCCACTGTATGCAGCAGCAGTCCCATTTGTGGTCCCATTGACACGATACAGGCTATTGTTCAAGGGTATGTGACCCATACACCGACCCACTTTGTCATTGATGATGCACGTGCAGTCTTTCAGCTGGATGGTATAGCCAGCAGTGTTGCATCTTGTGAGCAAGACCAAGGTAAACACACGGTCTGGACAGTACAGGACATCTTGCAGCATGACCAACATTGTGGTGTCGCTGTTCGGTAGATTTACCTGTAAGTTGCCGATATCAACAGCCATGAATGTGGCTTTATCAGCAGCCTTCATAGGCTTTGGGTTGATCTCCCTAAAGCTGTGGAAGCAATATCAGTCAGGTAACATGTGGCTCAAGGCCCCCAAGTCATAGATCTCGGTACTGGCCCCTAACAGCATTGAAGGAGTGTTTGGGATGGCAGCCACATGTGGATTCACAATGAACATGTAGTCATCATAAGTTTGCATTGCCATATTTGCATTATTTGCATCCTTAACCTTCCCCCCTTTTCTCCTTTTACCTTTCTTCTTAGGGCAATTGTACAGTAGGTGTCCTTTTTCCCCACATGTCCAACATTCTATGTCTGATTTCATGAATCCCATTGCATTTCCAGAAGGGGTTTCAGGCTTCTTTTTCCCCCAACCTTTCCCCTTTGCAGCCATAGCCACTTTGTTACCTTTCGAATGGTCCTCTTTGATCTGCAATCAATCAAATTCATCTAGGACTATCTTGATGACAACTTGAGAGGTGATCATATCTGAGGCCATTCTGCTTTGCAAGGATAGAAAATTTCTAAATGGATGGTAGGTCTTTAGGAGTGATGCAAGCAACAAAGTCTTGGACTTCAATCTTATCCCCCATACCATTCAATTGCTCATGCATTGCCCTCAGGGATTCAATGTGAGTTGTCACATTTGCCTCATCTTTGCACTTCAGCATGTATATTCTGTGCTGTAAGTCTATGTGAACTGTGAGAGCCTTGTCCTCATGTTTTGCACACAGTTTGCTCCACATCTTGGAGGCTTTGTCTTCATCCTGGATCTCTAGGACAATGCTCTCAGGGACAGTGGTAAGTGTCTGGGCCTTTATGATACTTTCTCTTTGATCATACTCATCCTGCTGACATTCCATTCCTCCAGGGCTTCCTCCTCATCTTTGGTAAGTGTGTGCCCATCTGGGTATCACAGAGTTGTAGGTGGGAGTCTTGCCAGGCCATCAAGGTATCACTTGACTTATTTGTGTGCCAACAATGTGGTAAGCATTTGTCTCTTCCATATGCTCCAGTTGGAGCCATTAGCCACTAGCTTGCTGACTTGGTAGCCTTTAGCAAAGGATGCTGAAGAGGTTGTTTCACTAGCAGGGCCCATAACCTGTTAAAATAGGTAATATGTTGTGCAAGGTAGTTATAAAAGAACTAGATAACAATTAGCTCCTCAGTGTAGACAAACACTGAGGAGTCCCAATTGGTGCTGCCCCACTCCTAAGTGCAGGGCTAGCACTTCTATCTAAGTACTATGTAAGTTACTACTAAAGATAAGTATGTGGATAGTCAAATGAGAATGGAGAATTGAAACATAACTAGAGGATACTTAATATCCTCAACACTTTCAGTAGATGTGACTTTTGGTTTGGTTTTGACAGTACCTGTCAGCACATGGTGGTTAACAGGAGCAACCCATAATCTGTTTATGTTAGGCAATCTGGATGGTGCTGAACAGGGACCATGTGCCAGAAAAGACACTGTTTAGCTTGAGCGGTGTAGGTAGCTCGTTACAAACAGATGATTATTACTAAGCAGCTGTAACTAATGTTACACGGCAGCGCCTCCATCAGTGGGACGGATGTATTGTCTGTCCCTGCGGGGGACAAGCATAAGGCGAGAGGCGAGGCTCGGAATCTTCAAATATGTGTATACTCATTTGTGCAATCGGCGGATGGTATGATTAGGAAGATGCAAGATATGGAGTTGACCCAAATGCCTCAGATGGCATAAGCCTGTGCCGGATCGTCACGAAATCTCTCACCAACCCATTTCAACATTCATCTGGAATATTAGATATCACAGCGCTATTGAACAATTGTATTTGTGACTTTTTGTCTACCTTAGTTTATTTGAAAAGAGTCAAAGTGGGCAGCGTTGTCTTGCTGCCCTTAGTTGCATATTTCGCAACATAACTTTGGTGTCTGCTCCCAGAATGAGATTAAGTGACAGGACCTTATTGACTTGTGTATTCAATGGAAAGCCGCACAACCCATGCATGTGCTCCAACTTTTTTCTAGAGAGATAACACGACAAGCGAGGGATGTTGTACAAGTGTTGCCATCACCATCACCCACACCGCTGCCTCTATACGATCATCTCCCTACCTCCTTCTTACCCGGCACTGTCGCATCCCAAAAAACAATCTTAAGTATACACGTGTCCAAGTCATTGATCTTGTTCAAAAGTCTCGTTTTTTCTTTTTTCTTTTGGCTCCTTGGTGCAGCTGACCAGCTTCCACCCTCATCACACGATGTTTTCACATCTTCAAACTTCCCAAAGATAGAGGACATCTCGAGGATCTCTCTCGACATGTATCCCTTTTTCCTGTAGATGCCCCAGACTCTCGTGTAAAGATTCCACGGCACATATCCTGAGTCACCGATGTCATCCCAGTCTTAAAACTCTCAATCCTCAAGGGGCCACAGGGCAACATAATCAATTCCATAGTACATAGATTTCAAGAAGAACCCACTGCTATCTCTTTTCCTCTTTGTTTTAAATAATACGAGAACATTCATCATACATCAAATTTCTTTTCCTGTCCTACTTTTCTCCACGGATAAGATCGGCCGTTTTCTCCCCGACCATATACGCCATAGCTAGTGGGAAAATCATAATAATCGTGGTTAGACAACAATAAACCTAGAATAAAGAAACAAGAAATATTTTTCGTACATTGTATGTGGGCCGCGATCTGAATGGGTACAATCGAGAGATCAACAACACGGAGGTTCTTCGTACCATACACCTGAAAAAAAAAACTGTGGTTGAGGGAAGGAGGGCATTGTCTAGGGAGTGACAAGATCGCATGGAGGAACGTTTTGGATGCAGTTCCGAATGAGAAGAGGCGGTAGCGGTGTTCCTGCAGCGCTTAAGACCAGCTAGGTACATCAGGTCCTGGGTGTCAACAAGGGAGGGTCTGCGGTGAATTTTCTGCGTAAAGATTTGTCATGAGAGCGCCAGGTGGGGAAGAAGGAAGTGAAGTGGCTATCAGCGATCATACATTGATGGTGCACTCGCCAGATTTGCGCTAAACCTTCATCAACAAAGTTATCCAGCATGATCAACCAGTTCTGATCGCCTGCAAGAAGTCCACCACATCTAGAGAATCTTCAGGTGGAAAACATGATGTGTCAAGAGAATGATTGCCGACACTATGGCCATAGGGAATTTTCTTGAATCTGATATCATCTCCACGGATGCCGTCCGACGCTGATGTAGTGAGAACGGACAGAGGATATATACTTTGTTATAAGCCATTTGCATAATTGCATCGGGGATCTCAATGTCGTCAAAGTGATTTGAAGTTGACGAGCTGAGATTTGGATTTTGCAAGGGAGGCAACTAGGACAGGATCGGAGACGGTGAGAAGAGTCTGTAGATTGAGTGGAGATCCGGAATGTGTACCGGTGTTGGAAATTGGGGGCGCAGGAATTAGATTGGAGCTGGAGCTGGAGTGGATAGGTGGATTCGAAGGAGGGCGTGGAGAAGAGCGTGGATGAGTTATGAGTGGGGGAATGCGGATGGTGGCGCATCTGCTCAAGAATTCAGCGATGTCAGGAAGCTCAACTTCATCTTCTCTTCAAAAATGAGTTCTCTATTGCGCGTGTTCACGCTAGTCGCGCGTTTTGCCGTGTTGATCTTTTGCACTAATGCGTTGTCTTTTTCTGCATTCGCAACAAGTTTCTGAAAGATCGCTAGTTCAGGATCGTTGAGACCAGTGTCAGCTGGTCGGCCTGCCGCACTACTCAGCAATGATCGGTACTTGAGATAACAGTTCAGATGAAGGTCCAGGGGCCATGTTTGGTTCCCGAATGGGTGCCTTTCCAGAAACCCCAAAAGGCCGTTCAGTGAGAACCATGACACGAATTCGTGAAGGAATATCAATCAACAGGTGAAGGAGCGAAAGAGAAAGGAATGCTTAACAAGCATTTGCTTTCTCCCAGTCAGCGAGGTTTGAAATACAATGTATGTGATTTCAACCTGACCTATAGAAAGATACATGGGGTGACACGGCGTGTCACGCTGCCACGTTACACTTCAAGGAGACGGATCAAAAAATGATTACTATAATGAACCTTCGGCAAAAAAAAGAAAGACGAACCCCTAATCTCATCTGTACTACACTGTGGACCAGGATCGACTTCACGAGCTACAGTAGATTTCCACAGTTCGACGTTGATCTTCGACTTGGCGAATTTAGCGTGCTGGACCATCAGCTCCAAGTCTGAGCACACTAGGGTATGTAATGATCAGTAAAACTCCGATCGACAGCCAGAAAAAATAAAAACATACCAAAGTCATCCGCAAAGTTGTGTGGATCCATATCTGATTTCTACAGGGGATCCTTGCTCACAGCGTGCTAGATGCCAAAAAAAAAAACGAAAAAAAAGTAATCAGATGGTTCAACACCATCATCAACGTCACATACTTGTTTCCAGGCTCCAGGAAAGCTATAAGATTGGATAGATGAATAACGCCAGAATCAATTTAGAACGGTCACAAAAAGGAATAAAAAACGTTGTTCGCACATACTTGTGTAAGGAACCCAGGGAAAATCGCAATCTCAAGTTCATAAACCGAGTCGTCCTTGAGTATCTCAAGCAACACATCATATTGCTCCGCCAGACCAGGCGGTAATTCACCAGACACCTCTTGTTTCCTAACGTCCCCGGATGCTTTAGCGATGATCGAAGGCGCATCGTTCGGATTTTCACCTAAAGTTCCCTAGGCTTGGTGCAATTTCCTTTCCGCGAAAAACCCTGAACAGTATGATCTCTCGGCACCAATTACCTCTTGGGTAGGTTTCTATGCTTCACTTTTGCAAGTTGGTCCCACGTTGTAAGCTTATCGGTACTCCGTCAATAATAATGGAAACACACCGACTGATTGGCAGTAATGATCAAATCGTGGCATTGAATATTAGTAGGAGACAAGCATCGGGTATCATTTCTCCATAAACTATCTAGAGCAGCCAAAACCACCACCGTTCTATATAAACTTTATATATAAAGCTCATCATTGTATCCGGGCTCTGCAGGGGATCCCTGCTCACAGCATGCGAGGATGCTAGATGCCAAAAAAAAGGGAGGGGAGTCATCAGAGAATCAGAGGGTGGTTTCTTGTTTAAAAAAAAAAGATTACAATCGTTCAGAAGGAAAGGGATGATTCAAAACCATCACCAATGTCACAAACTTCTTTCCAGGCTCTGGGACAGTTGCAAAAATAAATACCAACGTCAGACCCAATTCCAACGGCAACAAACAAGGAGACGGTTTACTAACATACTTGCGTGACGATCTCAAGGTCAGGAACCGAGTCGTCCTTGGTATCTCAAGCTGCACACTAAGCGCTTTAAAGCTCGTCATTGCTCGACAAGTTACCGCAAAACGTCGCAGCCATCGATCACTGTTCTAAGCACAATGTATCTCTGTGCTTTGCCTCCACACTGTAATACAAAAACAAGGTTCATCACTGTCCACATGCGAATCCACCTCGGCACTCGCTTTATTGTCCCCAAACAAATAGAAATTTGACCGTTGAACAATGCTGCCCTATCCGGCCCGTGTCTTGGGAGCCTGCTCCACAATTCACTATGCAAAGACTCTTTTCAGACCGAAGCACACACCACGCATGAGAAAGTCCCCAACTTCGCTTGTACTTTAGCCGACATCATTGGAATAGAGATTTATAGTGTCGCTTCTGCCCCAAGGATAACAGCACGCTGTCTCTCTCCCCTCACCAATTCCCATCCCCACAAAAGGTATAATCCTTGACTCTGTCTGTCACCTAGTACTGATATATTATGTCCAGAATGTCCCAAGGACAAGCTATCACACTCCCGAGTCTTCGAAGCCTCGGCTTGCTGGACCTCCACCAGCCATGGTACCCTGTACAACAAGACCCTTGGCTGGTCACCCTCCCCAGTCTCCGCAGCCTTGGCCTGCTCGAGCTTCATCTCAACCAGGCCTATCAACCTCCACCTCAAAGGCCCCTCATCCCATTACAGATACGTCCACAATGGGAAGGAGACCACACGCGGGGGCAGCAGCCCCCGCAACAACGAACCAATACTACCGTCCCTCACTAGATGAGGCACACGAGCTGGGCGCCTCCATCCATGGGGCGGACGCATTGTCCGTCCCTGCGGGGGACTACCATGAGGCGTGAGGTGAGGTGAGCTTGAAATCCATCTTCAAATATTTGTATACTCATTAGTGTGATTAGGAAGATGCAAGATATGGGTGTTGACCAAATGCCGCCGATGGCGTAAGCCTGTGCCGGATCGTCACGAAATCTCTCGCCGACCCATTTCGACAGACCCAGATGTTTTCATCTGGAGATACCATTGTATTTGTGACTTTTGTCTACCTTAGTTTTATTTGAAAAGAGTCAAAAGTGGGCAGCGTTGTTTTGCTGCCCTTAGTTGCTTATTTCGCAACATAACATTGGTGTCTGTTCACAGAATGAGATTGAGTGACAGGACCTTATTTAAGCTTTCATGTGTGTAATGTAAAGCCGCACAAATCATGCATGAGTTTCAACTTTCTTCTAGAGATAACACGACAAGCGAGGGATGCTGTACACGCGTTGCACCCACAACGCCTCTATACAATCATCTCCCCACCTCCTTCTTACCCAGCGCTATTCTATCCCAATAAACAATCTCAAGTATCCACGTGTCCCAGTCATTGATCTTGTTCAAAGGTCTCGTTTTTTCTTTTTCTTTTGGCTCCTTGCTGCAACCGACCAGCTTCTGCAGTCATCACATCCTTCCACGATGTTTTCACGCCTTCAAACTTCCCAAAAGGATAGGACATCTCGAGGATATCTCTTCAATTTTTTTGTATGTGTATCCCTTTTTGTAGACCCCCAAGACTCTCGTGTAGAGATTCCACGACACGTATCCCGAGTCACCGATGTCATCCCAGTCTTGAAACAAAAGAAACTCTTAATCCTCAAGGTGCCATAGGGTAACATCTTTTGGGGAATGGTGGCGTCGACATCGCCGACTATTTCACCGACATTTCCATCCTAAAGCTGCAACTGCTTATCATCCTATTCAAACTAGACCCACACGGTAAGTGAAATGAGGCTCCAATCTTGGAAATGTTGAGCATTTTTTAAATTTAAAGTATAACCATGTTGAACAGAGAGCTCCTATATAACCTTTGCGAATCACCAGACAACTTCTCAAAGCACCTAAGGCACCAATCAAGTGGGATATTCATGGAGATTATTACATCTTCGTCAATCCTCATCATTGCTTATAAAGCACTCTGCATCCTAGATTGTTTATGGGATCGAAGTCAAACAGTGCGGCATAGAAGTTGCGGAGGCAGTGGTGCGATTTGGAGAGGAAGCTTCAGTTCCAGGAAAATACTTGGTTGATCTATCTCCATATGTACGCCTATTTTCTGTGATCTTCATAGATTTAGCCGTGTCATCTTGGTAGTGCAGCACGTTCCTAAACAGATTTCCGGAGCAGGATTCAAGCGGCAAGCCAGAATCTGGCGTGAATCTACCACTGAGATGTATGAAGTGCCGTTTAAAGTGGCGAAGGATGCTTTCGTTCGTGACTTTTGGTTCTCGTCCAGTGTTCATACTAGCTGATAAATATCTAGTCCGCTGAGACAGCCACGCCCTCTGTTGTGCAGTCGATGCTGGAGCAGCTTTCAAGCCAGCTCGATGCACCTACAGATGAGGAAGAAATAATTCAGAACACAGCAGCCATGTCATACGCAAGAGGGCTATCTACGATGTAGCCTTATTTTTCGGAGCTGGGATCATCCATACTCACGCCATATTGAATTGAATACTGCCCACAGACAACGTCTTCTCTAATATTTTTCATTTTAGCAATGGTTCTGTACCCAAATGCTCAGCGAACTGCTCAAGCCGAGCTGGATGTTGTTATCGGAAGGGATAGACTTCCTGAATTTGATGACCTCGATGACCTCCAATATGTCAGGGCTCTTTGCGCGGAAGTTCACCGCTGGCGCCAGGTAATCCCCCTGGGCGTTCCGCACCGACTCGTGGAGGATGATGTTTATGGCGAGTATTTATCCCAAAGGGCACCCTAGTCATGGGTAATGTATGGTATGTTTCTCATACAGTAAGAATCTGAATGACACTTATCCATCTGAACTATCCAGGGCGATGCTTCACAATGAGAAGAAATATGGCCCGAGGCCCGACTGCTTTGAACCAGAGCGATTTTTCATGCCTAGGGTTCCTCTTCCTAATGCTCAGTTTGGATTTGGAAGAAGGCGTGTCAATCCGAATTCACCTTCCATTAATCCACGACGCAATGTTTTTAATTGCACCAGGCACTGTCCCGGGCGTTATACAGCCGACAAAACTATATTTATTACCGTGGCTTCTATATTACAGGTATTCAACATCTCGCATGCAACTCATGCGAATGGGAAAAAGATCCTTGTGAAGAATGAATATACACCAAATGTATTCGTGTGCGTCGCAGTATTTCTCTGAGATTTGGTGTCGAGACGTCGCTCAACTTCCATTGTAGGCAACCGAAGCCATTTCAGTGCTCAATCAAGCTGCGGTATAAATGCGCAGAGAAGCTTTTCCAGCTAACCGATGATTGAAACCTATCCAGGAATATGTAGCAATATAGTTGTGTACTATGAATCAAAGTGCAATTGATGTAGCACTAGCTATGTGTATAGGTATACAAGATATACTTTGGTACACAATTAGTGCTTTGCCCAAGGATCGCCTAATCAGACCTGATTCATCCTTTAGATCAGAGCATCCCATCCACTAAGGACAAAGCTTGTTTGACGCAAGTATGACTCCGGTTCTTGATTTGCAGTGGAATCCCCCAGGACTCGCAGTTCACATCAAATATACAACTGAGGAAGCGAACCGGGGTGAAAGAGGTTATTATTGCGTACTGTCTAATCAGAGAAACAAAATGATACCCTTAATTCATACCCTGTGTTATAAATATGTAAAATAAATTAGCAGAATACTTGACCGCTGATGGCTTGATGGGGTCAAGTCAACTCCGGAAGTATTCAACCGGCCGTCATACATGTGGATGGGCTGAGGGAATTTGATTCTATATGGCCAATCACACTTCTCGGGGAAACTGATTCCTCTGCTGATTTGTATGAACTCACTCTTTGGCATTATCTCTCGGGGTTAGCGCCATCAGGAACAATCTAGTCGGGTGATGTAGTTTGAATCCAATAGTTATTTAAATAACTGGGTCAACAACGAAGATGTCCTTTCCCGTGACATTCGCAGGTATCACTTCATGCCTACTCTGGCCGGTGATACGGATTGCTGTCATACGTACTACTGTTTTTGGTGAGAGTTGTAGTGCATTGTTGAAGTCCAACGCAGTTAGAACCGTTGGCCCCAGATAACGAACCAGACTACTAGCGGCTGCAAAATTCGACCAAACTTCACCGGGGCCTCCTTCTCGCGGCAGGTCAGGTAGAGTCCCAAACAATTCACTTATGTATTCGGTAATTTATACTTGACAGAGAAATCATCGCTCATGGGTGCACCATCCTTCTAAGGAGGATCACATGCAAGCAGCTATTCGAAATCTGACAGCACACCCACAGTATAGATAACACCCTCGGCGACGTATTCTTTTCGTCATGATCGTGAGTGACGTTGTAATGGATAACAGTAGGGATCGCAGAGACGAAGAGGTCGTTGGAGAAGTGGTAAGAAACTTCATTCTAGGATATGTCTAGATGTATTTTTGCGGTTATCGAGAAAGAGTGTTTTTAAGAATCTTCCAGAGCCACAATGCGAGGAAAAGGAAGAGGTGAGGGTACCTTTCATGCGTTTCTGCCATAGGTCCCAGTAATATCACAGCCCTTCGTGATGCGTGATCAAGTCGCAGGAAAGCGTGACGCGTGACGTGATACAATTGGTCATTTTAGTACTGTATTTTAGCGCGCGTTTTTTTCTCGCTATGCGCAAGCAGTTGGATTCTCGAATACCAATTCTGATCAATAACAATGTCAAGAAAAATCACAGATCTTTTATCGTTCTTGTTGGCGATAAAGCAAGGGACCAGGCATGTCTCAAAACGTTGTGGATACAAGACTTTCTGATATACATCTCATAGATCGTGAACCTGCATTTCCTGCTCTCTCAAGCTCGTGTTTCTGCTCGACCATCTGTGCTGTGGTGCTACAAAAAGGACCTTGGCTTCACAAGGTGTGAAGATTCTCTGTAACTAAAGCTTCTGAAGCACATTTGTCAATATATGGTCACTAGCCATCGCAAAAAGCGGGAAGCTAAGATCAAGCGAGATGTAAAACGAGGTGTACGTGAGGCTAACGAACAAAATCCTTTCGAGATCTTTGTGACTGTAACGGATATACGTTACACGTGAGTAATCATCTCTATTCCGCTTCTTTAATACCTGACGTAGAACTAGCTACTATAAAGAGTCGCATAAAATACTGGGTAACACCTTCGGCATGTGTGTGCTCCAGGATTTCGAAGCAATCACTCCAAACTTGCTAGCACGGACAATTGAGACTGTAGAAGGAGGTGGTTTAGTTGTCTTGTTACTTAAGACTATGTCGTCTTTGAGGCAGCTCTACACAATGACCATGGTATGCGGTAACCTTTTATTTGTCCTTAGAATCATTCATATGTGTTTACCAGGATGTCCATGCTCGATATCGTACATCGGCTCACGATTCTGTGGTCGCCCGTTTCAATGAGCGATTTATACTTTCGCTTGGGTCATGTGAAGATTGCCTTGTACTCGATGATGAACTCAACGTTCTCCCCATCTCCAAAGGCAAGGATATTACGCCCTTTGAGGACACTGACGGGAAAGGAAAGAGTACATTGGACCCAGAATTGAGGGAGTTGAAAGACAGTCTGGCCGACACCAAACCTGTCGGGGAGCTCGTGAAACTGGCAAAAACCATAGACCAAGTGCGCTATGCAGGTCCCTGTCATCGCTTTTCTAATCCCGTTGTAGGCTCAAGCTGTATTGACCTTTGTGGACGCGATTGCCGAGAAGACTCTTTCATCCACGGTTACGTTGACAGCTGCTCGAGGTCGTGGGAAATCTGCTGCTTTGGGACTTGCCATCGCTGCGGCACTCGCTCATGGTTATTCCAACATCTTTGTCACAAGTCCCAGCCCCGAAAATTTGAAAACTGTGTTCGAATTCATCTTCAAAGGCATGGACGTTCTTGGCTATGAGGAGCATCTTGAATACGACATTGCTCAGAGTACCAATCCGGAATTCAACAAGGCAATTGTAAGGGTCAACGTTTTCCGTGATCATCGTCAGACTATCCAAGTGGGTGTTCCACGTATGCAATTCCTGTTATAGCATCTGACATATTTTTGCAGTATATTCAGCCTCAAGATGCACATGTTCTTGGTCAAGCCGAACTTGTGATCATCGATGAAGCTGCGGCAATCCCTCTACCTTTAGTCCGGAATCTCATCGGCCCATACTTAGTCTTCATGGCCTCGACCATCAATGGCTATGAAGGCACTGGCAGGTCGCTCTCGATCAAACTTATTCAACAGCTTAGAGAGAGTGCACGTGCGTCCCTTGCTGATATAGACCCTACAGATGGAGATATGGCAGCATCGACGTCGACCAAGAAAGCTATCCACAAGGCGCCTCCAAAGTCGCGTACTCTTCGAGAGATCAAGCTGGAAACACCTATCCGATATGGGGTTGGCGATAAGGTTGAAAAGTGGCTAAACTCCATTCTGTGTCTGGATGCGGCAGTTGCTTCGAATTCTTTGTCTGCTCAAGGATGCCCTCATCCTTCAAAATGCGAGTTATACTACGTCTCGCGTGACACATTGTTCAGCTATCACCCCGCGTCGGAACTATTTCTACAGCGCATGATGGCATTATATGTCGCCAGTCACTACAAAAACCAGCCTAACGATCTTCAGCTTATGTCTGATGCACCTGCACATCATCTGTTTGTGCTGCTGCCGCCAGTGAAAGATGACGAGAGTACGCTACCAGAGCCCTTAGCTGTGCTACAGGTGGCACTGGAGGGAAACATCAGCAAGCAATCCATCTTGGATGGGCTGAGCAGGGGCACAAGAACAGGTGGAGATATGATTCCATGGTTAATATCTCAACAGGTGCGACTTTATCAGAACACCTTTCTAGTTCACGTAGCTGACTTCACGTGGTAATCACAGTTCCAAGAGAGCAACTTTGCATCGCTATCAGGAGCTAGGGTAGTTCGAATAGCAACACACCCCGATTACATCAACGTGCTCCAAATTTTTATTCTGTTGCTTATTGTTCTGTATTGACGTGTCTGGATAGATGGGATACGGAGCGCGAGCTTTACAAGCTTTAAACTCTTTTTACAACGGGGAGTATTTCAATGTCGATGAGGCACCTTTACCCAATGTTGAGCACGAGGCTTCCCACTCTTTTGCGCGCGCATCAAAAATTGATGAGGTATGGTGCAGTTCACTAGACTCCACAGACATTTCTCACCTCATATGTAGTCCACAACACTCCTCACCGACAACCCCACTATCCGCGCACCGTCAGCCATGCCCCCGCTTTTGCAGCGACTGACGCAGCGGAAACCTGAGGCGCTCCAATATCTTGGTGTTTCTTACGGACTCACACCACAACTTCTTCGCTTTTGGAAGCGTGCTAGTTATGTTCCCCTGTATATTCGCCAGACCACAAATGAACTCACTGGCGAACACACTTGTGTCATGGTGAGAGGTGTTGGCGACGCGCACGGAGACAATGTAGAGTGGCTCGCAGAATTTGCGAAAGGTGCGTGAGAGGCTACAACAGGGCTTTCCACATTCAACAGATTTTCTTAGACTTTCGTCGACGATTCCTTACATTATTATCCTTCAAATTCCGCGAGTTCGGCAGTGTTACTGCACTGAGCATCATCGAGGCAATTAACGCTGGGGTAAAGAAACTTGATTCTGAATCCTCCTTAAGTATGTACCATTTCTTTAAAACCATGTTTGTCAGATTTGATCCTCTCTTCCAGAAATCGCTCCCCAAGAGCTCTCCTTCCTCCTTAGTCCTTTCGATCTCAAACGACTTGAATCATATGCCAACAACATGTTAGATTACCATGTCATTCTTGACATATTGCCCACCATCGCTTCGTTATATTTTGAGAAACGACTGGGTCAGGAAATTAAACTAAGTGCTGTTCAAAGTTCAGTTCTACTTGCAGTAGGACTACAGCGAAAAACGGTGGAGGAGGTTGAGGTGAGAGGATACATTAGTTCGATGTTATACAAAACCCCTTACCATCAATTTGTCAGAGCGAGCTGCAGCTTCCTGTGTCTCAGGCACTAGCATTATTCGTCAAATCAATCCGCAAAATCAGTAAACAACTCGAGGAACTGCAAAAGGCGGCAGTCAGCGCCGAACTTCCTCAGGCTTCATCTGCAACGCTACAACCCTTAGATGGGATTACGACAGCCACAGCCGAGAGGTCTTGGAAGCCGCTCGAGGAGGACCTCGAGGAGGAATTAGCTGACGCCGGTGATGAGGAAACGAAAAAGCTCCGAGAACGACAACGCGAGATGATTGATGCTCTCGATCTAAGCAAGTGGGTTTCCATATCTCTTCGTATCATTGCTCTCATTTCTGAACATCAAGGCTTCAACTAGATACGCTATTGACACTTCAGGAACAGACTGGCAAGCCGCTGAACTGCAAATCTCCCGAAATGCAGGATTAAAGGGAAAGTCGGATCTCGTTAGCGTCAAGAGCATGGGAGGCATCAAACGGAAAGCACAAGATGAGGATGTCCGTAACGGAGTTTCATCAGCAGGACCAGACAAAAAGACCCGTCGGGGTAAGAAGGCGAAGCGATGACGTATTTGTAGATAGTATCATATTGAAGGGTGAATGAATGTTGGATGTGCCAGGTTTTAAGTGCCACTTCCGAAGCCCGCGATGGACTAAATTTGAATTATTACATTTAGTCTTGATACATCCACCAATGTCCATGAAAGTTAAGTAATGTCATCCTTATCAGGCTCTTTTGGAGGATCGTGATTGTTAGAGGGGGGGTTAGTCCCGTCTTCCCGGCCAATACTCTTCCTCATAACAAGCCAAGCATCACTGCTACTGTCCAGAATGGCACCACCTACTTCTGCCCATCCCACACCTTCCGGTAGCTTACTTTCTACGTATGCCTCGACTGCGTTGCCGGCTTTTGTGAATTTCTCAGCAACCTGTAGAATTGGGGGAGGAATGTCCAGGGAACGAGACGATCGTGCCGTCAAGGCGTGGAGCAGCCAAGCATGCGCTGATATAAACAGAAAGATGGTGGCGCTTCGAGCACGACCCAGCGAAGAAGTTGGGGGCCCATATCCTTTGAGGAACTGGCAAAGTTTAGATTGGGTGTCACTTCAAAAAAATGAACCGTGTGGTAACGATGAAACCCTTACTTTCTCTGGTCCAATGTGAACGAAATATGCGAGGAACGGTTGTAGACGAGATAGTAAGAGCTTGTCATAGACATCGAACGATGCGTTATGGCCCAATTCCTTGATAATCAGCTTATCTGCTTCAGGGACAGCTGTGGCGGCCTTCTCTAGATCCTCCTGCACTTGGGTCAGAACGTCTTTCCGGGATCCCGTCTTGTCTTCTTCAGTCTGTTTATGCCGGCCCCTGGGAATTCGGGGATAGAATGAACATGCTGGGTAGACGTTATGGTCAGCATACACAACGACTCAGTGCGACTCAGTGTCTGAACTAGCACCTGCTACTGAGAAATTTCGGGAATTTGGCTAACAATCAATAAGTAGTCGACTCGGTTCACAAATCACCAATTACCTGAAAACGCAAGCTGAGATTATGCAAGGTTAGAGGTTCACCATGACTGTTTCGAGCAACCGATTTTTGCCGTATCAACCGGAACCATGAGGTCGAACATGCGCGATGATGGCGCACGATGATAGATGCCATGGCATGTCACAGTTTGAGACGTGGGAATTAGTTTTGATCACGTGAGGATTCGCGTCTGTTGGGCCGGCCCTGAACCAATACTCAGATGTCACAGTAAAAACCATACAAATATATAATTCGCGGTCAATTTGGAGACATGCTTTATGGTAAATCTCAGAAGGAATAGATCCCAAATATATCATTCCTCAAGCATGCTCCCCAGCTTTATTCTATTCCTTCGATTTATCAGATCAATATTGGGGGTTGTAGTTGTAGGATCTGCCTTCATTCTAAAGGAATATGAGACCACTGTTTAGGAAATATATGGAATAACGAGAGAAACACGTACGGCAGCAGTCACAAATAGGTCGGGGTGTTGGGCAAGGTGGAAGAGGTGGGAAACAAACGATATCGCAGATTGGCTTGAGTGTCGTGGTGGTGGCCGGGTAGGTGCTCGTTGGAGTGCCTGGAGCTGCGGCTACGAGGCCGACCAGTGCGATTACTGCTGAGAGGGTAATGTGGAACTGCATTGTCGATGCTATTTTCACGCTTCAACAATCCATGCTTTTATAGCTGGAGTCGAGACCCTGACAAGTGTAACTGAAACATAGTAGCCTTCCCTGTCATGAGGGTCTAGATCACGGCAGTAATAGAATACATTACCGGCCGCGGTGACACCCTTGATCAGCACGAGCACCCAGGATGACAGAGAATTTCAGCAAAAGTCGTGCGTCAATATTCCTGCGGAATGTTAAGGGCTGTAAAGCCCTTTGTGCGATTGCATAACGAATTCACTAACGGTGCTGATATTATGGAATACTTGAACGCCATAACAACAGTATAGTCATGCGTTCCAACGACCTCATGGAGGTAAAAAGGGGAAAGAAAATCATGAGGTACACTTTGAGAGTAAATCTGGTAACTGAAAATGAGATTGTGGCCTGTGATTTCGAGTATTACCGAAATATGGGCGGTAGGTACAGTGGGGCGTCAGTCGTTTTCCATGCCCCGTAACTTCCGAACCAAGGGAATGTGGACGGGTATCCTCTAGTACTGCATTCAGGTCGGGCAAGGTGATCAGGGGATGTTCGTGATTGACGCCTTGGATAGGTGAGCGTCAATTTCTTTTTGTAGAATCCTTCCAAGCTCAGTGTAGACTTTTAACAGAAGATCGAACAGCATGTTCCAGCACTGGAATTTCATATGGTCATGCTGAACAGGGGGTTTGAGATGATTCCGGAATTCAAAACAAAGGTGTCAGCTCAACAGCCTGGGCGGCAGCTGAGTAAGAGAGGGGACTTTACGATGACCCAATGGATGTCCATGCTGATGACGCTGCGGGCGAGAGTGTGTTCCGGTGGCATCAGGGTTCAGTAATAGCACCTGACATTTCGTAAGTGTGATCCTGGGGAGAGGTCCGAGTACGGGAGCAACAGGTTGTTGAGCCGGCGTCTTTGTTGAAGTTTGTATAAAGTTTGGGTATATCACACTGACATCAGTAGCACCATCCACAGAAAACAGAACACATACGGATACAAGCCACCCATGATGTCCAAGCTTTACATCCTATTCAGCGTGGCTCTCGCCGGTCTGGTCATGGCATCCCCAACACCAAACGGGCCAATATGCCCCACCACGCTGTCTCCATCGACCCACAGGCCGTGTCCTTTAATATGCACTAACCCCCCACCACTGTGCACCGGGAGTCCGACCGACCCGTGTTGTTGCAGTGAGTGGTTTGAATTAATTTATGTTGACAAATTAATCACTCTATCGGATGTAGCGCCAGTCACTGTGCCTTGCTCAACGCCATCTGTCACGGCCGCACTTTAGTGCATAGTGTAGTGGCCAGGGGACTAATATATATATCACCGTCAAGAGCTTTTTACAAAGTCGCTGGTTCATAGATATTTAGTGAAATACGGGGCAGATAGTGGCACAGTTACGTACCACACACTATACTCAGCCTGGTTAAATAAGTTTCGTAGCTAATTGTTCGATTATTACTGTATTTATTTCTGGGATGATATTTGATAGCAATCATAGCTTCAAGGCGGATTGCAAGCTGTCCAAAGCTGTGTGCATTCAACACCTAAAGAATGGGCTTGAACCGACATACCATCGGAAGGGGGATACAGATTCTGAAGAAAGACAAGAATATCAACTCATAGTAATTAAGAGATGTAATCGTTCCCGCACCATCAGAAAGTGAAAGCTTAGGGTGCTCGTTTCAGTGTTGTTCCTTACTCGTTCATCTAATCATTTGAGAAGTCAGATGGGGGACACCTCACGGATATGCCGGGTGACTTATGGAAAACACACCTCGTACATGAAAAGATAGTAACTCGTGATCTCGAGCTTAATCGATGGATCGGCAATACATATGTACAGTAACTCAGGAGTAGCGAGGCACGAACTGGCACTTTGTAATACCTGTACTGGATGCAAATCAAGTGAGATAAACGGAGCAGGCGGACGGACGAGAAGTGTTCGCGATTGACGCTCATTCTTCGTGAGCATAGGGCACAGAACATTTCAGCATTTCCATCCTTTTTATCGAAATATTGGCCGACCCCAGAAGGAAAACCAAAGGGTCAACTTAGTGACCTGAGCAGTGGCTGAAGCAGGGTCGCTTTTACAGTATTCTGGCACAAGATCGATTGGCTACGATGCGAGAGGGGTATTGTCGACGGTGTCAGGGGATAGCAATAACAAACTGACATGTCGTGAAGGCTATCACACACGCTAGCGATGGGTCGGCTCCGTTGGCGTCTCCATTGAGGTATTAAAGCTTGGGTTGCTACACAAGTTAATGCCACCATCCAAAGAGATACACAACCCACATATCGTCTATCCATGTTGTCTAAGCTGTATATTCTGTTCACCGTGGCTCTAGCGGGGCTCGTGGCAGCATCGCCGACTGCCACAGTATGCACCACCACGCTGTCTCCGCCGACTGCCACACCATGCACCAAATTATGCATTAACCCACCGCCCCTGTGCACTGGAAGCAAGAAAGATATCTGCTGTTGCAGTGAGTAGTTACATCACAAGATGTCTAGTACGCTATTCATCGTACGGACGTAGAACCGGTTGTCGTGACCGAACCTTGCCACTACTAAAGCAATGTTTTCCCCGCTCGGTGCATGGTGGGAGAAGAAGACCATCTGTTGAAGTCATTGGATTATAGTTTCATATTGAGTATAACACGCGAGAGAAGTGGATGCGATTGCAAGCGGAGTTCGTTCATATCCCGAGCTATAACTGTGATTGTTGATAGCCTGACAATAACCATGACCTCGAAGCGATATGTGCGGACACCCTATCCAAGAGCTGTGTGCATTCTATAAGGGCCCATGAAGCCAAATTGTATTTAATTTGAATAAGAATGTTTCTGCACCGCTATGAATCAGACCTAGTAGCTAAGAATAAATGTGGCATCGAGTACAGCATTCCCCACAGAGCATGTATGTAAGCCATATCTAATGAAACTTCTGCCGACCTGCCGTTACATGCCACTGCACAGCAAACGCAGTGCTATACCGCCACAAGTATTATTATAAAGTGGTCACTGGACGGTCCATTTTCCAAAGCCCCTTTATCTCTCAACTGTAATTGTCCCTTTGGCATCTTCCCCATAATGCAGTCACCATCAGATTCACGCAGTGTAGGAGGTGCGACCACCGTGGTCGGTGGCGAAGGTACCAAGGATTTAGGTGCAACTTTTGACAAATTTGTGTCTGGCGCTGGCGCATCGACACACGACGGCAAATTAATACCTGGAGTCAATTCAGAGCAAAGACGTTCGGCACCCTTTGTTATCGCGGCAGACTACACCGATGAGACAAGACCATTTTTTGTTAAGATTGCCAAAGACGGTATCATCCCTGCTCTGCAAAAGCTGGACACAGAGATGCGAAACGTTGGTGGTCCCGAAAAAATATCGTTTCACGCTGCTAATCGAGAGCTTTTAGTCTAATCACAATCATATTATTTCGCGCAAGGTACGAGAATTGGGTTACCAAATCATGCCTGGGCTGACGTCTCTCGCTTGGAATAATAGAGGCCCACCGACTGGATAGGGAAGGAGATCACACCCGGAAAGATTGGACTCATCAACCATGGTGGTATGCCCAAAGTTTTGACTCGTCCCGGTCGCTATCCAGGATTTCCGTTTCGTAACTGGTGGGCTAGAAAATGGGAGGGCACCAAGGGCTGTATGTCGCTTCAATCTAACATTCTCCTTGCGCTGACAATTGTTACGTGCTCAGTGTCCGATACTGTTGTTGAGTTTCTTGGGCTTACGATACTTCAGGTCTCTCAGAACCAAGCCGCCGTCATTTCAGACCCGCAGAATCATATATTTGTCATAAAGAATGCTGGTTTGCCTGATCTTCATTTGTTCATCATTCATCAACAATTAAAGCCACATCTAGGTTTTGTTGCCCTCGCTATCGAGGGGTCATATGATGTCCTCGCTGTTGTCGATCAGACTCACTTGCAGACAAAGGTGAAAGATAGGGTTACAGGGGCAGTATTGGGTTCCACACACGAAGTCAAAATGAAGTCAAAGATCAAAGATGCATCGTCCGAATATGTGGTAGCTCTGTTGTGAGTTTCCCTCGTGGGTTTCTTGACTGGAACATAGAAGCAACAGATAACCTTGTGATATGCAGCCTTGATATACCTGCTAATAACTGCGCCGTTCTCCAACGTGGTGATGACTTGGAATTGCTTGGCGCGGGGCAGCATTACATTACCAACCCCAATGTTACTCTTCGTGGGCTTTACACATGCGGAGAAAATCAGATTGAAATGCCTACGAAAGACATGTTTGTGTCCCTTGACTAAAATTTAAATATGTGCTAAATGATGAATGACGCTAGCTACACCCGTGACCAAGTCCCCGTTAGTTTGACGATATATCTCAAATGGCAGCTCACCAGCCCTCTAATGGTCGGGCTGCATTTCTTATTTTGTATTCATATCCTCATCCTTGGACCGTCGTCAGCTCACTACACATGGGTATAGCACCCCATATGACGCTTTGCGGGTAAGAAATTTCGATCTCAAAAGTAGGCATAAACTAACATCATCTCAGGACAAAGCTCAAAGCGTGCTCACACAGATTGGTACTTTAACAAACCATACTCGTAACCTCAGACACTAAATCTCACCTAGTGAGCCACCTCGATTATAGTGCTATGGTTAAACAGCGCTCTCTTGGTGGAGATCATATGAAAGTCGAAGGGGACGACCCGTCGGCCGCTTTCTTGGATGCTCTGAGGACGCAAGCAATGGACGAGCTTCACCAGGCTGCCTTGGAATATGGAATAGTGCTTAAAGACCTCGGTAAGCGTATTTCATTTTTGCGACAAAGGCATGCCGGATTGTATTCCTCATCGTTCCATTCTGCGTCACCTTATGGGCCGTTCACTGACATCCGTGTACTCAGCCGTCATTGATCGTCAGTTCAAGGGGGATGTTGCACATCAAATGGAGAAATTAACAACCAGAGGTCTGCTTTGATTTCCGCGTTTTTTTATAACTAGCTAATGAGGAAGTATAGCATTGCAAACGCAGGTTGAGGCTGCTGTGAGTTCATTTCCTATTGGGCTCGGTTCTGACCCGGATTCCCTAACACCCTTTCCGTAGAATGTAGATCGGGAGAATAGCAACAAAGTCAAACAGGAGGAGGGTGCCCTCTCTGTTGCTCGTATAAAAGCACAGACCCGAAATGTGTGTTTCAACCTTGTCCCTACAAATCCGATGACCCACTTCGGCTCCCTTTCTCCAGACTCAAGCAGATGCAGACGCGTACAGCGCTGTGGCTGCCGCCCGCGCTGCCGCCCAAGCTCTCCAGATCCAAACCGAGGCTCAAGCGGAAGCTACACGTCTAAGTGCCAAAGCCGAAGCGGACGCCATTAAAATCAAAGCCCTTGCAGACGCCGAGGTTAAAGATCGGTTCGCGCAGGAGATGGAGCTCCGAAGGATCGAAGTCGAGCGTGTTAAGAGCTACGGCAACAAAACCATTTTTGTTCCGACCGCGGAAGCCGGAAGTAGGGCTGCTGATGCAATGGTCTTCGGGTTGGGTGCGAGCTTGGGAGGAAACCGCGGAAAGGAATAGTGAGGCAGTGCAGTGATTTTGCGACATTCTCAGAATGTTGTGAGGCATATATCTCATATCGGTTTTGGCCATTGGTATCTATCTATTCACCCCTTCCGATGTTTATCTCCCGCAAACTGATGTTATGAACTTCACTCCTTGTGTCGTCGTGTTTTTTTTTTTTGAATCTGTACCAATAGCTAAAAAATATATCCTATTTTTCGTACAGTAGTTTGGAAATAGTATAACAAAGATGATAACAAAGTAGTCTACTTATTCGAGATTTGGACTCCGATGTTCCACATACGCCACATTGTTCAAAACTTCAAACTCAAAATTTCAAACGCAATCCTCGGTGAATGTACACACAATAAGAGGAGCTCTGAAATGTCTAATTAATTAGCAGTCATGAGACGGAACCAGCTGAACTGACCAAGATGGAGATCTCAACTCTCGTGTCCCCGCCTCAACACCAGATTGATTTTTTGTTGAGCCAGCTGTAGCAAACGGATTATCTGAAATTATTTGTATCTATGGTTATTTTGGGGCATAACTCTCTGTCAGCAAATGTGGCCTCCACTCCTTTGTCCACAAAACGCGACACGCTTATGCATATAAACCACTCAAGCCTCCACCGCACTTGTTATTGCCACTCGCTGCCAACACAATCTCTATCTCTAGGCTGAGCCTTGTAGATCATACGCTTTATATACTGGGCGACTGTTCTCGAGCAATGTTTGACACCTGGACAGCACAACGTCAAGGAAAATGTCGATGCGGTTCCAAGGCAGGAGAAGACTGGAGGTACTGTTCGAGGGGATGTGGAGTTTCAGAGACCATGAACAAACTCAACTCTTGTTTGAGTTCTGCCCCGTCTATTCAAGGCGACCTCCCGCCAGACCTCCCGCCAGACCTCCCGCCAGTCTTTCGAGACCCGCTTATGGTGTATTCATTATTACAACTACAACGTCAGCGCAGGCACGTCACTGAAGACAGGAATACATTTGACCTGCTGCTGGACACCCTTGATCATGATGTTGTGAGTGCCACTCATAAATCATTGGGGGACTTGCCACCACCAAGCTTCAGAAGCGGTGCGCACCCAGCCACTCATCCATCTAACCACGCTGGCATACCCACTGCCGCCGATGCATCTGAAGAGGTGAATTGCTGTTCAAGAGAGGGTATCCGCCTGTGGAACGACGACTGCTTTTCGGAGGGAGAATCGTGCTCCGATTTTTCCGACAGTATAACCGAATCGTCAGTTTCCAGCGAGTCTTCTAATGGCACGACAGAATCATCAGTTTCTTGGGATTCTTCAACAATGGAATCACTGTCTTTGGGTGACCTTGACGATCACAAGTGGAGCAAAAGATGTGGTACGTTCCGGTCTCCACTCCTTTCCCTTTGTAATAAGCTGTTTGTTGTACAGGTTTTTTATTAACTCCACCTAACGATGCGGAAAAGGCGCTCTCCAATACCCCTACTTCAAATTTCAGCTTCTCCTCAGTCTTAAAACATCGCTTCACCAAAGACGGTCGCACGCAGAGAAAGGCGACAAAGAGACCCTCCACAGATATCGATAGATCTGAAGTTTATGCAACCCAAAAAACGCATCCCTCCCCAGTCTTCCCAGGGGTAAAATACCTCATCCCTTCCCGCCAGCTCCCTCGGCCACGTCAGACTTACGGTGAGAATATAGGACCGCATGTTCTAAATGCCGATCACCATGCAGGATCGAAACCTTCAATCATGTCGACTGCCAAGTATCCTGATGACTCCAACTCTCCCGTCTACCTCATTCCTAATGAGCTTTTGACCCCAGGCCAACGGGGAGGTATTTGTTTGGATAATGCCCCATCTGTCTACATCTGCCCCTCTACAAATGGTGATCCCAACGCTTGCATGTTTATTAGAATCCCGCTCTGAAGCTTACCGTTCTGCACTCATTATTCTTTTGTCACTTCACAATTCACTACTTTTGATTTCTCGCAGACCGTGCAATTATTAGATATTTATTTGTACTTTACCAACTGTACCATAACCCAGTAAGCCTCAATTGAACACTATTAGAGGAATTTCTAAGCTCCATTCCCTGGCTTATAGTCCAGTTGCAGAGCTTATCTGCTCATACAGGCATAGGTAGTGGACAATTTGAGGTGCTCCGTGGTGGAGCCATTCATGTCCAATTTGCTGCGGTGGATTCTTTTGGAGAGCCGAATCTCGACGCCCAAGTACTCAGACACGTTAACGACTTGGGTTCTGTAAAAATACATCTTGGAGCTTCGAGGGGACTTATTCATGCTTTTTTTATGGTTCACAAATTTTGTGTCTGACTTCTGCTTACTTTTTTCAGAGTCAGAGATATTTCGGAAATAAGGGACATATAGTCGATCGAGAAGAGCCAAATGGGTGTTTTACTCTTAGGTGTCCCTAGATCCCTTGCATTTTATTCTCGGTAGGATGATGCATCGAGTGCTCCTATGAACATAATTTCTTTCTCCTTTCTTCTACTGTAGTCAAAGCTTTGTCTTTGGGTGAGGGACTGTGTATGTGCTACCAGTGAAGACAAAAAATTTTGTAAGCCAGCCCGATGCAAGGAGGGAGTTTCCCGAAACAGTTCTGCTCTCCTGCAAGTAAAGTAGTTTCTAGTTTATTCCTGATGCTTTGGGTGATTCAAACTCCGTTGATTAGGTAAGAATGTCTATGGACGGTTCAACTTAAAAACTACTACCAGCCTACTTGATCTTTCGACGAGGCCCACTGGCTTTGTGCCACAGCAAGTATGATTCGAGATGTCTGGCAGACGAATCTCGAAATAGAGATGCGAAACATTCGAAGCGTTATTGACCGCTATCCATACGTGGCGATGGTACGGTGCTTTGTACTACACTGTTTCATACAGTCTTCCTCGATCCTCTTTATGGGCTTACTCTTGATGTTTCTAGGATACTGAATTTCCTGGCGTTGTAGCTCGTCCCATAGGGTCATTTAAAACATCCTCCGATTATCACTACCAAACAATGCGATGTAATGTCGAGCTTCTCAAACTGATACAGATCGGTATCACACTGGCAGATGATGACGGAAACTATCCCCAGGATATTTCAACTTGGCAGTTTAACTTTCGATTCAGTGTTAAGTGAGTGTAGATTTTATTGTCCTATTATATGTTATTATTATCAAGGTTTGACTTACTGTTACCCCTCCACGTTAGCGATGACATGTATGCTCCTGACTCTCTAGAGCTTCTTCAAAAGTCAGGCATTGATTTCCAACGGCATGAGGAGTTCGGTATCCTACCCAATGACTTTGCCGAGCTTCTCATCACGTCGGGTCTGGTATTGTCTGATATAACGAAGTGGATATCCTTCCATAGGTACGTTTCACTGAGACCCTTGTGTATATTAAGCGAACCAAGACACGCAGTGGATACGATTTTGGGTATCTCATCAAACTTCTCACAAACGCCTGTTTGCCAAATGATGAAAAGGAGTTTTTTGATCTTCTCCACATTTGGTTTCCCTCCATATACGATGTTAAGTTCATCATGCGAGCTTGTAAACCGTTAAAAGGTGGTCTGCAAGATGTTGCAGATGACCTCGGTGTACGTGATGTCGGTTACCTTTCCCTCCTTTCCCAACCTACCGCCCAGTAGCTTTGTTTTGACGTTTGTTTTCATCTTTAGGTAATGCGAATAGGATCATCGCAAGCAGGCTCCGACTCTCTCCTTACCTCAGCGACTTTCTTCAAGATGCGCGAGATCTATTTTGCAGACAAGCTCGACGATGATCAATTCAATGGCACTCTGTATGGTCTAGGATCTTCTTATGCAAATGGCAACCTCGTATCAGAACCTGATCGTGCGGGAGCAACGGCTGCAGAGCGAGATCGCGGCCCCCCTCCTCTTACACCACAGCAGCAGCAGCAGCAGCAGCAACAGCAGCAGCAACAACAACAGCAACAGCAACAGCAACAACAACAGCAACAACAACAGCAGCAGCAGCAGCAACAACAACAGCAACAGCAACAGCAACAAGCACAACAGGGTCAAAGCCTAGGCGGACCGCCAGGCCTCGGTATTCCGACACCAGGACTTGGAGGTGGTTTTCCAACGCCGCTTGCCACGCCATTTGCACCAGGCATGGGAGGGAATCCGTTTGTTCGGAATGCCATGGGTACTGTAGGAGATCGATAGCTGGATGCTAGATTGTGCGATTAACATCAAGGTAATAATCGTGTATACGTATAACTTGTTTGTATTGTGCTGTATTCTTGGATTCGCTTTGACTTTCTTTGCTATTTTACTTCCAAAATTCCATGTCACCATTACGCCCTTGAATGAAATTTTCGAAGTACTAATTTAAGAGTAGATGTGAGTTGTACAAGATTATGTCAGCTGAGGTCAGGTTCTGACATTGGCATGCAAAATGCAACGAAGCAAATACTACTAGCACGAATTATCATGCTCGTATGCCGACCACGTTATCTATTCGAGGCGTGCCTTCTATCTCGTACTGTAGGGTGCGAATATCGTGAATGGTGAAGATGTTTTTATTCTTCCTCGATTCCGGGATCATACAATCCCTCAACTTCCATATCACTAGCATCCTCATAACTTTCATAATCCTCGCCCTCAATTTCATCTTCATCCTCGTCCTCAATTTCATCTTCATAATCCCCGTCTCCGTATTCATCTTCATCTTCATCAGAAAATCCTTCCATTGAAAAGTAAGGAAAACCGCCGATCTCGTCATCTGTTGCCCAACCTGACGCTGTATCATCCGTATCATCATCGGTGCCGTGTTCGGAAGGTTCGATGATTTCCAAAGCCACGTTCTCTCTGATCCAATCCATGAAACTCTCCACTTCAAAATTCCCAGTTTCTTTGTTGACCTGCAGCGTAGGGATGGGAAACCCAGCATCTCGACGCTTCTCGAGGAGGTTCTTGAGGTCGAAGCTCGGTGCACTGACACACCTGAGACACTCGAGCTTGGGACATAAAACTTCATAGTCTGGGCCTTTGGGCTCAAGAAACGCAAGCCACGATGAAGGCATGCCCTTGAAATACAGTCCAAGATATGTTAATTTGGAGGATGCACGCAAAAGGTCTTCAATTACGTCATCGCTGACTTCGATCGAGGCGAGCTTGAGCGCGGTGAGAGCTGGAAAGAGTGCGGGTGGTCCTATTATTCGACGGAAGAACGCCGAAAAATCATTGGTGTCCAAGTCCGTGAGAGAAAGAGACGCCAAGTTAGGAGTATTAAGCAAGGAGATCAAGGCCGTCGCGTAATCAGAAGGTATATCTGATATGTGCAGAAATTCTAGCCGTTCCATCTGAAGAGGGGGATAAAGGGAGGATTCAGCAGTATCATCGGATATTAGAGGTGCAGAACCTCGAAGGTGCAGATTTCGAAGAGCAGGCGACCCATCTATAATCGACCTAAATTCTTCATATGTGGGCCTAACGTCTCGCGTGTGATATCTCAGTTGCAATTCCACCAAGTCTTTAAAACTACAGTTGGTCCATGCGACATGAGCTCCGTCCAGGGCAACACCCTTGAGATTCGGCATCACACCACCGAAGAGGGTAAGAGGTTCCCGGAGATTAGGAGGTTCGAACGGACCATCTTCATTGAAGGCATTTTCGTAGTCTACATCGCTGAGTTCTAACCTTTCGAGCTGTGGCGCGGGTTTGTTCAGGTACTGCATAAGGTGATATAAGGCCCCAAAACCCCAAAGCCGAACAGTGAAGCGCTTGAAACGATAAATGTGTGGTTGAAGAATCTCCATAAGTTGGCGAACGGGATCAGGGTCAGATTCCAAGCAACTGTCTTCACAGTCTATAGAGATGTCGAGTACAGAGCAACCGGAACGTTGAACGCATGCCCGTACGAAGTCAAGTCGACTCGGTTCAAGGTCGGGGATATGGATTTGTGTCCACAAAATGGGTGTGTGGATTGCTACCTCACGAAATGCTCTGCACACATGAGAAACCAAGATGTTAAATGCGAGGTGTTCTAGATCATTGTCATTGTCGTCGTCTTCAACTTCAGGGGTGGCTACTGTCTCTTCCTCCTCCTTAACTCCAATTTCAAAGATGTAGGCAAGAATCTCGTTGGGTAAGGACCAGACAACAGCAATTCGAGACTCCAGAGCTGCCCGCTGGTTGCGAAGCCCATCGATTCTGGTTCTTATTTCGTCAAGTTCCTCGGATAGGTTCGACTCAACAGCCTCCAACTGGGAAAGACTCTGATCCAGGGCTACAATTTGTCCAGAGACAGCATTATCTGGAAGGATATAAGACTTAAATGACTGACTGTATTGTAAAGCAAACTCACGGTCTTTTTGTGGTAACATAATCTTGGTTTATGCTCAGTGTGTCGCGAAGACCCATGAAAGTCAAACGTGCTTACCTGCAAATCAATCGATGTTACTTACACAGCTCTGACGCTATGGAAAATAGCAGAGACGCTATTCGCTAAGACCAAAGTAGCTGGGAAGATTTGAAAGCCAGGGTGCAAGGTGTGAATCACAAAGCCGCTGCGTTAATCCAGTGAGCGGTTGTCTCTTTTGACTTGTATGACCCCCAAGCGCCCTCTGCTATCCGCGTAACCAATTTGAAGACCAGCCAGCAACACAATGACGTCAATGAAAACAGTAGTGGCGGCAGGGGAGCCCCGACTCTCGTTTAAATCGCAAAGCAGGAAAGATGGTTGAAAGGCTTAGTTTTATTTTGAGATATTAATATGCAGCGTTTTGTAGAATGACTATGGAAAACAGACACATCATATCATGGTAAGAGGCCAGTAAAGTTGAGACAGAAGGAGATTTATTCTTTCTTTCTGGCTGGCTGGATGGCAATGGAATTGTGGGAGGTGAGGATAAATTACTCTTGCTAAATGTCAACAATTGCTTTTTAGACCCACTTGTTTTTCATGGGTGAAATCAAGACTCTAGACATGAGTGTGTGTTTGGGAGCAACAATGGGGGTGAGTCTCCCCTATCCTCATTGTAGGGATGTTTCGAGACAGAGAGCTTAAGAAGTGGGTCTGTGTCAGCTTCAATAGGAGCTGGTTTTAACACTAACTGAATGTGATTGGGGTGTTATAATTTAGGTCAGATTTGGACAATAAAAAAGAACTATGAGTGCCTACAGGTTCCAGCTAAGTAAAATAAATAACTAAGATTAGGACTTACCACCTCAGTGTAAACATCACTGAGGTGTTTGTCCCCCGGTGTCTAACTATATACACTAGTGAGCAGCCTCGTGTTCTCAACATGAGTCCAGCTGCATGCCAACATTCTAATTAAGGTAGAGGTCACCAGGAACGGGCACCCCTTACATAAGTGTGAAGCACATTTTCTTCAAAATGACTACTAGATATTAGGAGAGGGATAAAATACAAATTTAGCTCTTAGAATATGTTTAGTATATTACTTGCTAAGACTTGTTGCAGAGACTTAAGAAAAAAAAACACAAAACTGAGGGACTAGAAGCAATTTTAAGGTTAAAATATTCAAAAAAAATATTTTTTTTTGTAATTCCTGCGCGAATTGTAGCACTTTTCATTTTTCATGAAGAAAATTTTGCAGATCACGTGGTTGTTAGCCGAGGTCACGTGATCTCAGCTCCTCAGCTAATGATCACGTAAACGGTCTTTGGTACGGTGGGTAGATTGTGGAGCGTGGGGGGTGGTAGCAGTGGAGACATGGAAGCTCAGTCCTAAGAAACCTAGTTTTATGTAACTATAATGTAGAATTATATTTTTGTTGTAGCATATTAAAAATATATATATATATATTTCAAAACTAATTTCCAGGCAAATTCTAGCACTTTTCATTTTTTGGTGAAGATTTTTTGCACTCACATGATGTAGGCGCCCATATTACATAAAGGGTGCCCGTTCCCAGTGACTTCTACCTTACTAATGTTACTCACTATGGCAGGATTGGCCGTGTCACCCTGCAATCCATAAGCGCCCTGCACTTTGTTCCCACAGGTTCATAGATGCCAACATGGGGAACACAACCCATGGTTTACTATTTTGGTTTACCATTTTTCTTTTATTTCCTCCTGATACTCCTTTAACTAGATTTCTTTTATTCTTATTACCCATTGTTGGATGATGATGACAAAGCAGATTAGTATGAGGGCAGTCATCTGGAATGGGTAATGAACATTACTGGATTTCAAATCAACATAATATGTCAGATGCACTGGTAAATATAATAACCTTTGAGTAGTATAAAAACTAGATAGATACATCCTAACATCTCAGTCCAATGAATGAGACTGTAAGATGTAGGCTCATCTGGACCCTCTGGTCACTCAGATACCTGAAATACAGGGACAGAACACTGAGTTGGCGCAACACATAAGTTGAAGCCAAGTCCCTGTGATCTGCCTGGAAGTCTACCAGAACCTCTGGAACCCAAATATATGCTAAGTGACCCTCCCCAGAAATCACATCATCATTCCTGGAATATCATTTATTTATTATCAGTAACAATCCATCATTTAACACCAGCAGACAAGTCAGACCTATGTATTTCATTGAGATATCTCATAGCTACCTTATAGTTCTGCTCAATTCTACTTGGGCAGTGATACATCTCCCCCACATTCTAGTTCAAAGATTGATGAATACTTTAGCAAGTATCACATGTCATTACAATTGCTCTTGGCATTTCATCAGGAATTCAATCATCCTTAGCCATTGGTTATCTCAAAACTGATATGTTCACACTGTTTATCATAGGGCTCTTTAGGTAGGGATAACATCATGCTAATCCTTTGGGTGGTGTTCCTGAATGTCAGGGAGGCTTATACTATAAAGTATAATGGTATTGCCTGCCATTGTAAGCTTCAGAAGAGTAGAATTGGCTCAGTCATTGAGTTCATTGGAAAAGATGGGGATAGTGATGGGAATAGTCAGGGTGCTTCTTGTCAGAATTCAATTATCAAGAATAAATGTTATAGATGAATGTAGTGTTAGTAGTAATGCTTGAAAACATTTCAATACTAATAGAATGATATTCGAAAGCAAATAGAAATCCTACAGTAAAAGTGAATGGCTTTCGGAATGTTTGCAAAAAGGTGCATTGTTTCAAAGAGATATTCTGGAAGGATTCTATCTCGTGGATTGAATGAACTTTGCAGTCCATGCTGATCACAGCCAATGGTCTCACATTCTTTCGAAGTGTGTTTAAACCAATGTAGATAAGTTTAGAGTACTCACTCAAATGTAAAGTTGCTGTTCAAGGTAGTTCACAACAATTTGGCAAGTTGGAGTAGAACAATCAAGTAGATGTACAATAATTGAACTAGGGAACATACATGCAAATGTGCTACTTATATACTAGATGGTTCGGAAGCAGGAGCGAATGGGGAGGAGTCCGTGAGGATCGGAAAGTAGCTAAGGTACATGTATGCTAATTAAAGGCCATAGGAAATAAAGAACAAGGGTTGGAGGAAAATTATGAATAGAAAAAGGATTTAATGAACTAGAAATAAATCCTGAAACTTGTTTCCGAATCGCATGGCTCTTCGGATAGAGAAATCCTCCTGCTATTCCATTAGACAGTGACCCTGAATGTCGGGGATGAATGAGTCAACATATTAAATAGTATATCCTGTCACCATAAGCTTTGGAGGCATAGAGTCAACCCTGACATTGAGTTCCTTGAAATAGATGGGGATAATGATGGGGATAGTGCGGATGCTTCTTTTGTGAGAAAAGGGTAATGATCAGACCTGATCTATCGGTTGGATCATTGCGATGGCATTAAAGTGTTTCATGGTGTTTGAGGGTGACAAAATATTGAATGGCAAATATGTGTGATTAAATTGCTGATGGTTTGGATTCTGAATGAATGATTCTGAATGAAGCTGTTCAGAGGGTTTGGAAGGTGAAGCAAGAGACAAATCATAATTGTGACACTTCTCTCCAAGAAAAGATTTATACTTTGACCTGATTATTGATTGTTTCTCTAAACATCAATAGAGTGATTCAAGATGCTTGATAGGTGACAAGTTGTTGAGTTTAAATACCCTGATGAGAGTGATGTAGGTTCAGATTCTGAAGGCTTCATTTGGAAGACACCCTATGGAAGAAGGACAATAGTGATAGAAGGGCCAAACTATAATTGTAACAGTGATGTTCCTTTTGACAGATATCTGCTGGTTATTGCTGGAGATGTGGTGTGCTTTGCTTTGACCACCATATCCTACCTACCTGCCTTCCATAGCTTCAAGCTCCCCAGTATTGTTTTTCAGAACAAAAACACATGCATCCTAGTTAGGTAAGTCACTTAGATTTGGTTTAGAGTTAAACATCCTTTCATATGGGATTTGGCCTTTCAGGGCTCTTGTAGATGTCCTATTCTTCAACCAAACCACATGGTGGATTGTCTCCAGTCACAAATCCTTCAGGAGCTGTATGTAAGGGCAACCCTCCTAGTGCTCACAGATGCTAGTAGAGGGGAAATCCAAAGTCATATATATGCAAGGAAATACAAAAAAAGGGAAACTCTCACCTAGTAGAGGGAAATCCAAAGAGAAAAGTCTAAGGGTCCCCTCTACCAGTGATACAACTATATACAACTACCTAACGCCCAACCAGGGGCACCCCTATGCGCTGTCAACCCTGCCCAACTTCTATCCCCATAAGGTAATCTATCCCTGATGAAGGCCAGATGTCAGGCCGGGTGTTCGGGTCCAAGGTTTGGGTTGCCCCTGAGGTGGGCTGAGGTCTCAGGCCCTACCCCCAAGGTGGTCCGAGGTTTTGGACTGGTAATCAGAGGCTTCAGGTCAATGACCTGAGGCTTCGGACCGAGGTTCTCACACTTCGGGCTTGTGCTTCGTATGCGTGAAGGCTGTGGAGGTGGAGACTTCAGTGAAAACAGGTTGTCCCCTGACACTGTATGGCAAGTAGCATTGCTTGCACATGTTCCAGCAAGGTTTGGTTTTGACATTCTGTGACCCCATTTTCCACCAGTGTGTCATGTACCATGAGTTGTTGAAGCATGCCATGAGTTTTGAGGTAATCGCTGAACTCCTCAGAGAAGAATTTGCCTCTGCAATCAGATTGAAGGATCTTGATTGCTGGGTGTTCAGCTATGCCTTGAATTCTTTGCTTTTATCTTTGGCTGATGCAGTAGATGGTAGTCCACCAAGTATAATTATCTATGAAGCTGACAATAACAATGCTTGCCATTGTAACTACATTGAGTGGCCAGTCCCAAAACATCAGAATGGATCTTGTCTCCTAGAGCTTGAGCAACAAAATTGGTCCTCTCTCTTGGGATCACTTTTCTGGTAGATTTTGCCTTCATGCAAATCATGCAGAACAAGGGTTTGGATTTACTGTCCCAGGTTAAACCAAGTATCATGTTTTTCTCAATCAACTCCTTGATTTCCCTTGATGAAATATGGCCCATTTTGTGGTGGAGCTGATCCAGTGAGTAGGCTTTTGTAGTAGAAAGTCCTACCACATTCACCATACTCATCTCATTGATTCTGTATAGCCCTTAGGATTGTGGTATCTGGCCAATGGTGCAGCCATTGGGGTCTTTGATACAGCATGTCTTTCCTTTTAGCATGACAGTGAACCCAGCAGCAGTGCATCTTCCTAGCAAAACTAAGGTATATCCCAGCTCTGGGCAATATATCACATCCTTCAGGGTGACTGATGTAGTGTGGCTACCATTAGGGATATTGATCTTCATGTTGTTAAATTCTAGACAGTTTCCAATTCAGTCTTTGACAGTAAAGACTCTTTTATTTAATAGAATCTACCTAGACAGTTTCCATCTAGATAAAGAAGGTAAGTTTTTACAATATAAGACTTCTGAGAATAAGAGTACTCACTTTAGTCTTTGATGGTAAAGACTGAAGTGTCAGAGAATGAAAAAGGAACTACATATAATGAGAGACTAGGTTCTCATACCCAAGTTATAGTGGTAATGGATATTAAAAGGAAAGATAAAATAAAGCAAGAAATATGCATGATCAGAATGATAAGCTCACTAGCTCTCAAACTTCACACAGTGTCTGATACTGGTCACTATGAAAATGGTCTTATTGGCTGCCTTCACTGGTCTGGGCTCAATGGGTCTTAGCTTGGAGAACCTACTTTTATTTGGTGACATGTATGTGGAGGCTCCCAAGTTGAAGATTTTTATCTGGCTTGCATTCAAGACAAATACAGTGGCTTTTTCAGGTAGGGCTGATGTGAATGTGTAGTTGTCCTGGGGTTGAGATATACAGTGACTCACAAAACTGAGTCAATGTTTGGAGCTTTTAGACTATTCATTGAATAGCTTTGAATGTAAAACATATATGAAAAAGTGTTGGTGCATCAGAGAAAGAATCTGATCAGGGCTATGTAATCATTAAAAATTATGTAATTACAATCAGGGGTGATGAAGATATGGGCAATTCAAATCAAGGGCCCATTGACTCAGTTTTGTGAGATGGTATCAGAACAATCAGAATCTAATGCTCCATCTATTATATAACACATAACCCTTGATAGATGGTTACTATGGTAACCTTATGTTTCATGAGAACTCAAATTAAGCTATTTAATCCCCTCCAACATGTCCAGAACTTCACTACACTCCAATGCACCCCACTTCCTCTGCTCAAAAAGAAAACATCCTCTCCTTGGCCTCTCATGGTCATTCCACTCACACTATTGCCTCAGGACTTGGGCTCAGCCAGTCCACAGTATCCAGGACTCTCAGAACTCTCCATCCCAACCAGCCCTGCTCCTCTGGAGGTTGTCCCCCCGAGCTTTCCTCTAGAGATCAACATGCTATTTTATCACAAATTGCTACTGGCAGAGCTGCCAATGCTACTCAGGTCACCAAACACATCAATACAATTATCTCCCACCCAGTCACCTCAGAAACAATCAGAAGAGTTCTCGGGAAACATTTATTCAAGGCTGTGGTGAAGAAGAAAAAGCCCTTCCTCAGTGCAAGGCATAGACAGCTGAGGTTGGCCTTTGCTTTGAAGCACAGAGAGTGGACTGTAGAGGACTGGAAGAGGGTCATTTGGTCAGATGAGACCAAAATCAATAGGTTTGGGTCAGATGGGAGGCAGTGGGTCTGGAAACAGAAGGGGGAGGGGTTGATTGAGAGAGAGGTGCAGGGGACAGTTAAGTTTGGAGGGGGAAACATTATGGTATAGGGGTGTATGGGAAGGAATGGTGTTGACCAGCTTGCAGAGATTGAGGGGAAGATGGATGATGCTGATCAGTTTGTGTCCATTTTGGAGGACCACCTGCTGCCCAGCCTGGAGGAAAGTGGAATTCCAGGTAATTTTTCAACAGGACAATGACCCAAAGCACAAGTCAAAGAAGGCCAAGAACTGGATGGAAAACAACAATATCGCTCTCCTTGACTGGCCTGCACAGTCTCCAGACCTGAATCCTATTGAGCACCTCTGGGATCATGCAAAAAAACAGGCTTAAGGAGTATCCAACACTGTCATAGTTCGCTCCAAGACCAACCTCTGAGCCTTCGGGCCTTCAGGACCGAATCCCCGACCACCATGTTTCACCTATTCTTACTTCACATTTGATCTTCTACCTTTAATCTCTATGCTCTTTCGCTCCCTTTGCTAAAGGTCACACCCGAGCCTTGGGTGACCTCGGGCCACGTCCGAAATATGGGACAGGACTCTGAGCTGGCGCAGCACATAAGCTGAAGCCAAGTCCCATTTGACTTGCTTGCCGAGCCTCAGCCCTCCTCAGCAACCCAACCCCAAACCTCAGTCGACTCTATCTTGAGTTCCAACCCTACCTCTGCCTCTGTTCTGACCCAGTTCTTAACAAACACCACCCAAGGGAGTTTGGCAGAGGTATGGAATAACATACCACCAGAGGTGTGTCAGAATTTGATAGAGAGTATGCCTAGAAGACTTGAGGCAGTAATTGAGGCTAAAGGGGGCAATTCCAAGTACTGGAATTGCAACTTACTATTTCTCTGATACCCTCTCACAAAACTGAGTCAATGGGCCCTTGATTCAAATTGCCTATATCTTCACCACCCCTGATTGAAATTACATAATTTTTAATGGTTGCATAGCCCTGATCAGATTCTTTCTCTGATGCACCAACACTTTTTTCATATATGTTTTACATTCAAAACTATTCAATGAATAGTCTAAAAGCACCAAACATTGACTCAGTTTTGTGAGTCACTGTATGTGTCCCTCCCCCTGTCTCTTTAACCCATTTCACTTCTTTTCTTTGGGCATTTAGAGCTTACATTCCCTTTTTCTCTGCAGGTTCAACACTCAATGTCAGGGTTTACCATTGCAGGCATTGGGTTTTTCCCCCTTTGCTTCTTTCCCTTTCCCTTGCCACCCTTGGCTCTAATGGCACCTTCTGCTTCCTTGGATTGCACCTACTCAATCTGGAGTCTGTCAAACTCCTCTAAGACAGTCCCTATGATGATCTTGGGGGATAGGGCAGTTGGGGTTGCATAGCTCTGCAAGGAGATGGTGTTGACAAGTGGCTGGTAGGATTTCAGTAAGGATCTCAGTATTATGGTCATGAAATCTGATTCACTGATCTTCTCACCCATTCCTTTCAGTGTCTCATACATTGCATTCAATGTATGAACATGTTCTTTCATGTTGGCATCATCAAGACATTTGAGTGTGTATAACCTGTGCTGTAAGTCTGCCGTGACAGTTAGCACTCTGCTCTTGTGTTTTGACATAGAGCATCCCAGATTTCCTTTCCAGTGGCCAGGCTTTGGATCTCAATGGCTAGACTCTCAGGGATTGTGATGAATATCTGTGTCTTGATTGTCACTTCATGCTGATTGAAGATATCCCACTTCTCTTCAAGTTTTTCTAGGTCCTCTGTTTCCTGGTCTGTGTCACAGCATTAAATAGCAGGTTGTTACTGATATTGAATGATAATCTGGGGGCAATGATGATAACTCTGGAACATATCACTTAGCATATATTGGGAATCTGGAGGTTCTGGTGGGTGTCTGGGTGGGTCAGAGGGACTTGGCTTCAACTTGTGTATTGTGCCAACTCAGCATTCTGTCCCTGTATTTTGGAGAACCAAATATCTGGATGGTCTGGAGGAGCCTTAGCTTGTCGCAGGTCATAGTGTAGAGAGAGAGAGAGAGAGAGAGAGAGAGATTAGAGAACAAGGTGTATTAAGTCAATATCGGAACTGCAGAATATACAAGAGGGTTTTGAGTTTTTATACTAAGGGTTGCGGGGATCGGGTCTGGAAATAATTAATATAACTAATATATGTTTCATAACTGTTAAGAAATTTTCATAATGTAGGAATGGGGGGGTCAAAATGGGATAAGAGGGGGGGAACAAAGATAGAAGGATAATAAAGGTTCCTGGAAGAGTCCGGCGATCCAGAGGGCTAAGGGGTCCAGAGATTGGCCAGAGATATCTGGAGACCAGGAGATCAGCCTAAGTGATCCAGAGATCTGGAGCTTGGCTGAATATGTGACTGTGACAGTACCTCCCCATTAAGGCCCAAGCCCATGAGAACCATGGGAAAATAGCTGCTGCCATATAAAAGTTAGGCTGAAATAAAAATTTAAGGTTTTCTACAGGTTGTCCTTTAACCACCACCATCCCTGCATCGAAAAAATGTTGCCAGAGGGCTTTGGTGTGATTTTAGTGGATGAGGGCAGTGAGGAGCAGCAAATTGTGCAACAGATCCTTGAGATGATGTGCTGGTGGGAGGCATGTGAAGCAGAACAGAAGTGTGAAGCCGAAAGGAAGGTGCGTGAAGAGGTGGACTGGGTAGCCTAGGAAAAAGTGTGGCTCGAGAAAGAGAAGGCAGACCAGGTAGCCTGGGAAAAGGCAGAGAAGGAGCAGGTGGATTGGGAGGCTTGGGAGGCCCAGGAGTGGGAGGAAAAAGAAAAGGTGGATCAGGAGGCCCAGGAGCGGGAAGAAAAGGAGAAGGCAGACAAGGAGGCCTGGGAATGGGAGGCAGATCCCAAGTGAAAGGAGGCTGTGGAGCAGAGACTGGCAGAAAAACAGAGGCAGGATCAGGTGTGCCATGCAGAGCAGCTCTGGAAGCTGAAAGCTGATATGCATGCTTATCAGCAAGAGTTGTTGGAGGGCCTCTGATTGCATCGGGGAGGTCCTCTCCCGGTGCCAGGTGGGAGTAGGGAGCTAGGAATGGCTCCGTCATTGCTGGTAAGTCTTGGGTCTGTTCGCCGAGGCCAGGTACTAATCAAAAGTTATAAGTAGTCAGTGCCTGCTATCACCTTCCCCTGCAGGGCATGTCAGAAGCAAAGAATTGACTGCATAGTCTGGAGTGGCAGGAAGGCCTGCTTGCACTGCCAGGAGAAGAAGATCGGGTGTGATATCTCTGGGTGGAAAGTGACAAGCAAGAAGAGACTGAACGATGAGGTTGCAGACAGCAATGAGTCAGAGCCGAATAAGTGGCTGTGTACCAAGGGGGTGACTCCTGGGATCAGGGAGGTTTTTGTTTCCCTGCCAGTGGGGCCTTCATTGAGGCTGGATCCCGGACGATCAGATCCAATGAGGGCATTGGAGTCCATCCTCCAGGCCCAGATGCAGGCTTTGGAAGCAAGCATCCAAGTGCAGATCCGGATGGCAGTGGCCAAGGAGAGGGTGGCCAGGATCCTCGAGAGTTGGGAGGACGATGTGGCTCTGGGACCCTGGAGCAGTCCCCATGTCCAGTATATGGGGTGGAGTCCAGCGCATGGATCGTGGCTGGGAACATGGGAGCCATGTGGGTTGGAGATGGGTAGTGGAAAGGGGAAAGGGAAGGAGAAAGAGAGATAGGGTGAGAAGGAAAAAAGATAATGACTTGTAAATTTTCATTGTTAAATTTTAAGTGTATTTTTGGATGGAGACTCAGGATGGGAGTGAAGCATGATTGGAAAATGGACTCGTACATAGGAAAGGGTTGTTAAGTTGTTTTTGGAAATATGATTACTATCTATGGAAATTGACCATGTAAATTAAGTAATAGAAAATGGAATTTTCAGGGGGTCCAGGGGCCAGCTTTTCAGGGATATGCAATGTGGAAGTCAGTGACAATTTCCAGGGCATTTCCAAGTTTGGAGGCGAGGATCCACAAAGTTTCTTCATTGGTCCCTTTGTATCTGGCCCATTGTACCAAGTAGAGGATATTGCAGTGTCAGCATTGTTTGTCCAGCTTGGAGTCTAGGATTTTGGATATCTCGTACTCGGGTTCACCATCAATGATGGTAGGCAGGGAAGGAGGTTGGAGCCAGTTTGGGATGGTGTTTTGAGGTGCCAGTTCAAGCATGGAGACATGGAAGACCAGGTGGACAGTGTGGAAGGTTTCGGGGAGACATAGGGTGTAAGAGTGAGAACCTACTTGGGCTATGATCTTGAAAGGACCAAGGTATTTCTCTGCAAGCCTCTTCAATGACCAGGTTGTCTGGAAGAACTGTGCCTTGATGAATCCATAAGATCTGATGGGCAGTTCCAGAGCCAGGGATCATCTAGAGTCTGCTGAGGTCTGGTAGTTGGTTTGAGCGTGTTTGATCTGCTCCTTGAGTGCCTGGTGGAGTTGGTCTAGGTCAACCGCCAGGTTCCAGGCTTGAGAGGAGGCTAGGTCTCTTTCCAGATGGACAGTGAGGCTTGGATGGTATCCCTTGTTGGCGAAGAAGGGTGAGATGCCTGTAGTGGTGTTCGGAGCATTGTTGTATGCAAATTCTGTGAGCAAGAGGAGTTCAGACCAGTTGTCCTGTTGGTAATTGATGTAGCTTCTGAGATACTGTTCCAAGGTTTGGTTAGTACATTCCATCTGACTGTCTCCTTCCAGGTGATACCCAGATGTGAAATGGAGTGTCATGTTGAGGGCTTTTCTGAGAGACAGGAAGAAGTGGGACACGAATTTGGATCCTTGGTCGGAGGTAACATGTGATGGTATGCCGTGCTTTGAGAAGATGTGCAGAATGAATAGCCTCGTGAGATTGGCGGAGGTAATGGCGTTGTCTGTTCAAACAAAGATAGCTTGTTTTGTGAGCCTATCAACAATTACCAAGATTGCTGTATATCTAGAGGACTTTGACAGTTGTTCAATGAAATCCATTGAGATGGAATTCCAGGGCCTCTTGGGAATTGGGAGTTGTTTCAGGAGGCCATATGGGTGATGTCACTGGGACTTGGATTGCATACACATGGTGCAGGTTTTGCAGAATTTGGTGACTGAAGTGTAGTCTTGCCGGATGAGTTCCAGAGTCTTGTTTTGGCCAAAGTGGCTGGAGAGTGGGTGGTCATGCTTGTATTGCAGAACTCGAAGTCATAAGTCGGCTGCGTCCGGAACGTAGATGTGACCGTCGAGACATAGGAGTCCATCGTTGGAATGCATCCAGCGAGGGTCGGAAGCCAAGTTCGTTCGGACATCAACAAATATAGAGCAGAGATGTCCTTGAAACTCAATCTATTAAACAAGTCACAGTCATGGTGCGAGAACACAATAGAGCATGTGGTTACCAAAGAAGACGCGAAGGAATTGGAGGATACCGAAGAAGGAGCCAATTGAATCCCGCCCTTGTTTTGGTGGAACTGTGTTTTTCAGCTCGACAGAATCCTCCTCTCCGGAAAGAGTCGGGGATATAGCTTCTAGTTGACACGGACTAAATCTTGAGTGTGGACATGGAAGAGGCTAAATTCAAAAGAAATAAATTACAGGAGTGGAAAGTGGTATATATTGCTGCAAGCTCATACGGTCGCCGTACTATATATATCCCATCGCAACCCGCAGGATTGCATATACTGTTTCCAATACATATTGGGACCTGGCAACCTATACCATTCCACCCTGTGCGTTCTTCTCTTGCACCTCCTTTTGGTGTTGCATGATGAGGTAGCTTTAAAACGACAAACGACATTAGATTTTGACATAATTATGATGAATTTAAACAGGTAGTCACAATGCATAGATGAAGCCAGGGAACCAGAAAAGGAACCAAAGAAAAACGGTGATAATCGTCTCTGTAACGAGTGGTAAGGATGATGCGACGTGAGGTGCGACCTCCAACACACATACCTTGTTGACATCCGTTCTTCACTTTAGGGGCGGGATCACACTGTAAGTATAGAAGAGTCGTCATCATAGCTTTGTACTTACACCAAAAGACGGCCAAAGGTGGGCAGAAGCTGTGCAATGTACCTGTTAGATAAGGTGGGTATGAAGCGTGACAGCACTCACAAGCATACAATGTACAGCAAGAGGTCATCGTTGGAAATGTTTTTCGGTGGGCCAACCTGCTGGTTGTTTTGGGTAGAGTACTGTTGGGGTTGCTGTTGCTGCGACATGGTAATGAATGGGTGTGGTGGGGGGTAAAGATATCAGACAGTTGGATGAGACGATTAGCTCAGGGAAGGTAAAGAATGTAGCGGTGAGTGGGCCGTGCAACGGGTTTGGTGAAAGATTTCAAGCAAGGGAGCACCTTTATATTCGAGTCGACACGTTTTGGACTCAGAGAAATGTACAACTCCCGGAACATTCTGATGCCGTGATAGATAGCTCCCAGAAGAAGTTCGGGTCATCTGGGACCTGATACATAGTGTCGGCTATGTTATCTAGTTCGGCAAGAAAAAGTAATTGACTGCGAGTCGCGGGTCTGTGATGAAACTCAGGAAGAAAGCCTTGAAAAGTGTTGCATCTATAGAAGACACATGCCAGTTTTGATGAATAGCACTTTCAGTACCTCCCACCCACGATTGGACATGATGTGATGCAGCCTGACAAGACTAATAACTTAAACCTCGTGTGGTCCTGATGTTGCCATCACGACAGTATGCCAAAGACTCCCGTCCAAGTGTTCTCTTGCTTGAAGGTTGGCAGGGCACATCATGAGATTTTCTGGTCATAAGCCACTGCGTGATCGCCGCAGTGATACAGTAAAGCAGTTGTTCCACCGCATAGTTCGAGTGTGATAGGCAGATTGGCGCGGAAGGTTATTCTCGAAAGCAGCAAGAGTCTGGAATTTCCCAGGGGCGTAATTTTCTATCACATCACTGTCACTAGAAGAATATGGTAGGGGCATTTCCGTGTCACCGTACGACATGTTGTGTGAAAAAAAGGAATTGTGGCGGAGTTTCAAACCGCGTCATGAACGCGTTCAATGGTACAACTTTCGCATACTATCTGAACACGAAGGTCGATGCCTCCCGGGGCTCCCCACCACTCATTCCTTCTACCTTACCGAATTCGCGTTGATGACTTCACCACGCCAAGAGACCAGCATTATGAACCACCCGCACTGTATTTTCTATCTCATACACACACAGATCACATCAATGGTCTCAGTGCGAGATCTTTCGGAGCCCAAGTTGTTTGTTCAATCGATGCGAAGCATATGCTCCTCAATAGCGAAACCTCCCGTGACAGGGTTGCCTTTGACACGGGCGAAACGTCAGAGAAGAGAAGACCTCATTCACACCTCAAGATCGATTATAAGTCGCCTTCTAGCAGCAAGCACGGGATATTTTCTAGGGATTTACTGGTGAACACTTATACATATTCTCGCGTGAGCGCCGTTGGTGATTGATAACTGCAGCGAGCGCTGCCCATTAATAGTCCCACTATGATCGAGCTGTCTGACGATGTAATTGTGACAGTAACACTCCTCGATGCAAATCACTGCCCTGGGGCTGTCATGTACGCGTTTGACCCTACATATTTTTAGTCTAGTCCTGAAGATTATCGGATTAAAGGTTTCTAGTTGAAGGACCTCTAGGTAACTTTCTACACACCGGAGATTTCCGCGCCGAGACTCCTTTCCTTGAATCTCTTACACGAAATCCTTGGCTGCAGCGGTATACCCTGCCATCGGCCATCTTTGTTGATTCTTCCAATGGTAGTGGAGAAAAACCCCTTCGTACATTGGACGCGATCCATCTCGATACTGCGTGTTTGCTATCACACCACGACCTCCTTAGCAAGGTTAGTTATTCATTCGCCAAACCCTTGAAAACATGATTCCATCTCAAATCTTACTTAAAATGTGCTACAGGATGAAGCCTGTTCCGGGCTGGTAGAACTTATATCACTTTTCCCTCCTCCGACACGTTTTTTCATCAACTCCTGGACTTGGGGATATGAGGATATTTTGAAAGCTATTGGCCGTGCGTTTAATAGCAAGGTCCAACTATTGCTTCCGTTCGAGCAAACCTATAAAATTAACTGTTTCTCTAATAGATTCACGTGGATCGATATAAATTTGATATTTATAGCGGGATTTCGGACCCCTTCCTTAAGTCTCTTCTTACTCTTGATTCTCTGTCGACTCGCTTTCATGCCTGCGAACGAAAAAATCGGTGTGAACGGGTTGAATACGGAACTGCAGGTGTAGTCTACGTCAATCCTGTCACTTTGAGTAAGGTCAAGTGGGACAAATACTTCCACGAGACACGTGCAAGTCTCCTGAGAGGCGAGCATGTATCTATCCTGGTATTTTCATGCTCTACACGGCCCTAGGTCATCCCGCTGAATGTGTTGATCATTCACATGCAGATTTGTCCATTGTCACGTCATTCAAGTCTCCCAGAGCTGCGAGCTTTCGTGAAGCTCTTCAAACCCAAAATTGTTGTCCCTAATTCTCTCAATCCCGATTTAGGCCACCTGGACTGGGCGTGTATGCCTGGCATGTTTGGTGATTGCTTGGCCGACGGAGGCGAAGCCGCAATGCGAGAGAGCATGCGAGATGCAAACATCAACGTTGACTGCCTTGACTATGTTGCACCCAAAAATGATATAGATCCAATTGAAAACGGGGCTGAGATGGACAACCTCGTCGGAGAGGGTGCAGAGAAGCTTGCGAGACAATGGATAGGTGAGGCCAATGACGACAGGGCGTATGATGCTACAACAAAAGAATCTTGGATGACAACTCAAATGGGGAGGTTTTTAGGACCTCGTGGAAGACGGCTCTTGGAGATACAACTGAACGCAATTGCTTTGCGAAAGCAAGAAGCCGATAATTGTGATTCCGAAGGCGAAGACGAAGCAGAAGCGAGGGGCAAAGCTGCTGATGTCTTTTTCGCGCCAACCTCACCAATAACTCTACTATCTGCTTTAACCAATCACAGGACGAAGAATACATCCTCAAACCTACTTTCACACTCCACGTCGTTACCTCTCATCGGCCATCCGTCGACTCATAGTCGGCGGACTATCCCACAGAAAATGCCCGGCCATTCACGGAAGCATTTCTCACCACTTGTGTTATCTGCTGACTCTCCTTTCCGTTCTAAGGTCTCACAGATGTCCACCGCCTCTCCGTCCCCTCCGCTTTTCAACTCATTACATTCTTCCGACGAGCGCGCTTATCACTCACTCTTCGACGCTCTTCAGTTCAACAAACTATCGGCCTCATCAGCACCCGATCTACCTGTTGAGTTGAGCCATGATTTGTCGTCACGACATACAGTTGCTTTCGCTTTGCGTTCTGCAAAGGGAATGTCGGACTTCCCCCGCCCCAAATCTTCATCACCAATGCAGAGAGTCTTGTGCTTGCCCATCATGCCTCTAGTATCGCCTTCTGTCACTCTATCACCCCCTCAACCACCTTTACGACATTCAGTCATTCACAATCTCAAAGGCGGGGTACCGCCAACCCCCGTTTCTCATTCAAAGACAACGCCCCTGCGTGATACGAGTCAACCTCCAATGCTAGATCTCAAGAAGATGCTAAAACGCAGCTCATCTGAAGCAGGACTTTCTCGTCCTGTATCTAAACGGAGGACCAGGCGTTTTGACCCGCACACTCCGGTGAATCCCTCAAGTTATGTGAATTCGAAACATGTTCCGCGCTGCGCATCCCTGGAAGGTCTAGATATCCGACTGGGACGAGGGGGTTCAACAGATTCTCCTTCGGCACACGTATCCCCTTTTGCTAGATCACTTAACCCTATTTCTGCAGACCCAGCACCAGTACTATTAACGCCTTCTCGGTCGACTGCAGAAAAGGAACGGCGTTCCAAAGCGAAGGCGATACAGGTCGGAGTTAGAGCAAAACTAGTTCGTGCTTTACCATCTAAAGATGTCACACCGACATGCCTGGTAAAGGTAGAAAGGCGGATGCAGGCGTTAGCAGAGCTTCGTGCGCGCAATAAGACATCGATCATTGTTAGGAAGCAGAGCATATACGGCCTTCATGAAGTGCCGTCTCAACGTCCAGATCCCAATGACACTATTAGTGAATTTCGGCAGGCACAGATGGTCATCTTTGACGAGTCTACGATGGATTGGGACAAGAGCAGACAGTATCAGGAAGGGTTCAAGATCCAAAGAAAGGAAGGTATCCGATATCCGCAGTTGCCTAGACTTGAGAAGTCCTTTGCGCAGAGCCAGAGTCCATGAAGTGGCCCTTTGTTTTGTTTTGTAGATTGTCTGTACTATCAGCCGCCATGAGATCGAACGTTAGCTCATCACCTTCAGTTATCTTTCAGCAGTTTGAAGTCCAACGACGGTTTTGAGAATCATCTCTTCGAATGATGCTGCGTGATAGTGCCCAACGTGGTGGATGGTTCAATCTCATGTGTATATATCTTCATGACTTGTTTGAAGTAGCTTTGCTTCTGTTAGGACATGATTGGCATGGCAACGGCATGTACATTAGGTTGTGATGAACTCAATGCATTGCCGTTATCAAAGGGTGTCTCAACATATTCACCTGGAAGGTGCCAATGAACGAGAGGGCGCGGAGTCAATGCCCGGGCCGCTTTCGCCTCTCATAGCTAGAAGTACACTGCACCTGGAAAGCGACATGCCAATAGAAGAACCATCATTATTAGAGAAAGGCTAGCCATGGTCATCGTAGCCCGGCAGGCGAATTTCAGAACACGAGAAGAGGCTTGGCTCACTTACTGCATAGTGCTTGAGATCACTCATTCCGGGAGTTGCAAGTCTAGTGAGTCCAACACGACTGCCCAGTTTCATAAGGTAAGCGGAGAAAAAAGCAGAGGATGTATCCTGCCCTGCTCGTTAGCCGCGATCAGATGTAGCTTATAGTTTCTGACTTACGAGGTTATCTTTGAAATTTGATCAAAGTCAAGAGATAAATCATGAGGTCCAACCGAAATGGAAGGCTCCAAGGTTGATGCATGTCGTAGTAGATCGACGGATCACGTGGTGGTTCAGGGTGATGGCCTGATGCCCATAAATGGGTCGGAGTTGCGAAAGATGCACTGACCGTGTATCTTCGTCCCGTCCACCACCCAGTGTCCGTCTCTCGCTCGGTCCTCTTTTCCCCGGCCTCTTCGACTGCTAGCAGCGCAGTTTTACTTATCATATTTCAACATACGGGCACAATTTTTTCTGCTCGAGGATGTTCACAAGCACTGTCTTCACCGCGCTGCTATGCACTAGCATCGGCTTGGTCGATGCTCGCGTCGTGCAGAGGGATGTTGTGTCTCCTCCAATCACATATCCAACTGCTGGCACGGTCTGGAATGTCAACGAGAGGCATAACGTTACATGGTTAGCAAAACTCTCTTCTTTACATATTGTTCATGCGCTCATCTCTACGTTGCTGTATTTGATGTAGGGACACCTCTGTTATCCCTCCTGGTACCAATAACACTGGGATGATAGTCTTGGGTTTTTTGGACGCTTCTGATCCTTTCAATGAACATTTGGACCTTAGTAAGCAATGCATCCACAGCTTGAGGGGATACTTGCTCACTCTAGGTGTCCACCTTCAGACGATCCCCTTGCAACAGGCTTCCCGATTACGGCAGGCCGTGCAGATATCATTGTTCCATCGGTGACGACTCGCAATAGTTACATCCTGGTACTCTTTGGCGATAGTGGCAACGCCAGTCCGAAATTCACCATCAACAACATCAGCATCACCACATCATCGCCCTCAGTAGCGTCCACAGTAGCATCTAGTTCAGCTTCGTCACCCGCTCTCGCAAGTACCACAGAGGCACAACAAGCTGCTTCCTCCGCTGGTTTATCTATTGCATCGACCTCAATGGCCGTTTCATCGGCAGCTAACATATCGGTTCCTGGACCTGTCGCGACCCCGTCCATGCAAGCGTCGCCCGCTTCTTCCTCTGTCGCTTCAAGCGCGGCTTCTTCGACACCGGCAGCCCAGGGAACGCCAACTTCTGCCCAATCAGCCACTTCCTCAAATGCTGGCGTCCGCAGTGCTTCGTACGGTGGAGCTGCCGTCTGGATATCGACCATTTGCTCACTTGCCCTCGTGGTTGGAATCTCTCTCTAATGCATCATCAGACCAGCTGTCACTCCAGTCATAATCCCGTGAACTTTGTACTATGGACTTTCTCCTGTTATATCACGTTGCAATTGATTAAGAACAGATACCCTCAGTATAGTTTCTCTATGTGCATGTCTTTCATGTTGTCTTGTATAACGGAGTTTGAGTAATGTGGTCACGTGACATAAGTCATTGATTATGTAATTAGTTTTAGTGAAGGGCGGCCAAACACCGCCGCTACAGCTGTCCCTCGCAACGAGGCCCAATCTACGCTTACTCGGTTGTGGTTGCGATGCCAGCGCTCTTTTGCATGGCTCGGAGAGGGGCCATGCTCAAGCCAACTTGGGAGTGAAGTGAAGAGGTGGAGGCTTGGGAGGCTGAGCACTGGGGATGGCCCAATGGAGGCACACTGAAAGGGAGAACAAGTGATCTTTGTGAGTTTGTATGCATCACTGTGCCAGTGGCCAAGGTGCTGTAATTCAAAATTGCTGAACCTTGCTGCTGCAGCAGCAGAAGCTCCACAATTGGTTAGGCTCAATGCCTAGTTGCACAATGTCTTGCACAGCTGACAGAGGAGGTTGGGTTGGAGGATGGGTGTGTTGTCATTCCCCACAAACAAAGGGGATTTGGGTGGCCATAGTCAAGGAGATAGAGTGTCTTGAGGCTAGCAATGGGGTATGCTGGAGTGCCAGGGGTTGCAGAGATGTAAGGGAGACACCTTTGTGAAAGGAGTTAGTTTTTGAGTAGGGTATGGATAATATTGTAAGGGCAACCTCAACCTAACCTGGGATATGCCTGCCAGAGGCTTACTGCAGGGGATACTACCCTGTCAATGTTCTGCCTGGGCCTGCAAAGGGACTTTAACTCCAAACTACCCACAGGGATCACACTAGGCTGGTAAGGGAAATCCAAAGTAAGGTAGAGGTCACCAGGAACGGGCACCCCTTACATAACCATGAAGCTCATTTTCTTCAAAATTACTACTAGATATTAGGAGAGTGTTAAGAACTGGATCTTAGTGGAGACAAAGTGAGGGTTTGGACTCAATATAGAGTCGACCGAGGTTCGGGGTCGGGTTGCTGAGGGGGGCCGAGGCTCGGCGAACGGATCGAGTGGGACTTGGCTTCAGCTTATGTGCTGCGCCAGCTCAGAGTCCTGTCCCGTATTTCGGACGAGGCCCGAGGTCACCCGAAGTTCGGGCGTGACCTTAACGAGGGGAATGAAGGAGTGTAGCAATTAAGCAAGGTGTATTGGGGTATCTTAGTTGATATCAGAACTGACTATCATGTACATAAATGAGCGAATTATATACGAGAGGGTTCGGGGATCGGTGACCGAATGACCAAGGTCAGGGTCATAAGTGATGAGGGGAAGAGATCAAACGGGAGGTAGAAATAGATGAAACGTGATGGTCGGGGATTCGGGCCCGGAGGCCCGAGGTTTCGGTCGGGTTCTGACAGAGAGGGATAAAATACAAATTTAGCTCCTAGAATATGTTTAGTATATTACTTGCTAAGACTTGTTGCAGAGACTTTAGAAAAAAAAAACACAAAACTGAGGGACTAGAAGCAATTTTAAGGTCAAAATATCCAATAATAATAATAATAATAATTTTTGTAATTCCTGCACAAATTGTAGCACTTTTCATTTTTAACAAAGAAAAGTTTGCAGGTCACATGGTCATTAGCCAAGGTCATGTGACCTCAGCTCCTCAGCTAACAATCACGTAAACAGTCTTTGGTACAGACAGGATGGGTAGACTGTGGAGGATGGAGGTGGTAGCAGTGGAGACATGGAAGCTCAGTCCTAAGAAATCTAGTTTTAAGTAACTATAATGCTGAATTATATTTTTGTTGTAGCATATTATAATTTTTTTTTTTTTTAAAAAACTAATTTCTGGGCAAATTCTAACACTTTTCATTTTTTGTGAAGAAATTTTGTGCTCACGTGATGTAAGTGCCCATATTACATAAGGGGTGCCCATTCCTGGTGACTTCTACCTTATATAAGATGTTTAGCAATAACTACATAGCAAGATACACACTATCAGGGGACAACCTGTTTTCACGAAATCCTACACCTGTAAGGCCCTTACACATGCAAAGCACAAGTCCGAGGCGCAGGAACCTTGGTCCGAAGCCTGCAAATATGAGTCCGATGTCTCGGGCTTCTAGTCCGAAACCTCGGACCACCCGAGACCTTAACCAACCTCGGGGTATGGCCCGAATACCTGATCTGAACACTTGGCCTGACATCCAACTTTCGTCAGGGTCGAAGCACCTTATGGGGATAGAAGTTGGGCAGGGTTGACAGCGTGTAGGAGTGCCCCTGGTTGGGTGTTAGGTAGTCATATATAGTTTTTTCACTAGTAGTGGGGATCCCCAGACTTTTCTCTTTGGATTTCCCCTCTACTAGATACCTACGAGTGCTAGGAGGGTTGCCCTTTGTTAAGAACTGAGTCGGAGTGGAGGCAGAGTTAAGTTGGGACTCAAGATAGAGTTGACTGAGGTTTGGGGTTGAGTTGCAGAGGAGGGCCGAGGCTCGGCGAATGGGTTGAGTGGGACTTGGCTTCAGCTTATGTGCTACGCCAGCTCAGAGTCCTGTCCCATATTTCAGATGAGGCCCGAGGTCACCCGAAGTTCGGGCATGACCTTAGTGAGGAGAACGAAGGAGTGTAAGAATTAAAGTAGAATGTATTTGGGTATCTTAGTCGATATCAGAACTGACTATCATGTACATGGATGAGTGGCTTATATACGAGAAGGTTCGGGGATCGGTGACCGGATGACTGAGGTCAGGGTTGTAAACTACAAAGGGAAAAGATCAAACGTGGGGTATGGATAGGTGAAACGTGATGGTCGGGGGTTCGGGCCTGGAGGCCTGAGGTCTCAGGAATCGGTTGGGGATGGGCTCTGACACCCTTACAGTAGAAAAGTCTCCAGAGAAGGACCGGTGGTCAGAGTGCAATTACCAAAATAGGTAACTACAGAATTGAGGATAGTGACTTAAAGGACGCAACCTCTTGTCACGATCATGATTTATGTTCTACTCCGCCTTCCGAACCACCTGAACGTCACGTTTCTGAATCAACTCTTCGGAACCTGAATTGTCGACAAACTTGTCACACATGAACCATTCAACACTTCGTCACCCTTAACACCTTGAATCGTCCTAGCAACATCACAAGGACCCAACCAAGAGATCAGGTTCTATTATTAGCCTTTCCTCAGAAAAGAAGCATCTACACTATCCCCATCACTATCCCCATCTATTTCTAGGAACTCAATAGCAGGGTCGATTCTATGCTTCTAAAAGCTTATGATGACAAGACATACAATTCAATATGTGGACGTGTTCATCCCCGACACTCAGGGCTGTCGTTTAAGGAAGTGAAACAAGAGTTCGTCTACCCTAAACGACATACAATTCAGAAACAGGTTTCAGGATTTATCCCTAGTTTGTTAAATCTTTTTCTCATTCACAATTTTCACCCCACCCTTGTTCTCTATTTTCTATGGTCATTAACTAGCATACATGTACCTTAGCTATTTTTCCAATCCTTAACAGACTACTCCCTATTTGCTCTTGCCTCTGAACATCCCAGTATATAAGTAGCACATTCGCATGTATGCTCTTTAGTTCAATTATTGCACGTCTACTTGATTGATCTACTTGACTTAACAATTCGTCGTGAACAATCTTGAAGAACAACTTCATTTCGAAGTAAGTCCTATAAAACTTATCAATTTGGATTTGATTACACTTCGAAAGAATGTAATCTTATTGGGTGTGATCGGCGTGAACTACACAGTTCATCCAATCCACGAGATAGAATCCTTTCGGAATATCTATCTCTTCAGAATTATGCACCTTTTCGCAAACATTCCGAAAGCCCTTCGCTTTTACTGTAGGATTACCATTCACTTCCGATTACTGTTCTTTTTATATGGAAACATTTTCGAACGTTACTGCTAACAATGCATTCACTTATAACACTTCTCTTTAATAATTGAATTCTGACACCTCTCCCATATGCACTGCACCTGATTACCCCTCCTCTATCATTGGAACACCCAACTCTGAACGCTGAACGGACCCTCCTTCCCTACTTGAGATGGATATGTCAGAAGATCGTCTCCGAGCTGTGGAAGAGGAGTTGTCAGCGAACTGGATGAAGACCAATGCCATTCAACTAGCATTAAAATCAATCCTGGCAAAATTGGAAATTGACCCACAAGATGTTGCAACAAGTCCTGAACCTGACCCGAGGCCGAAAATGGACTCGTGGGATAGGCCCGAAGAACCAAACCTTGGTACAACAGGAAGACAGCTGAGACCGGCCCTTCCTTCGGACTTTGATGGAGACTGAAACAACGGCCACGCATTCCTCAACTCCTGCAGGCTCTACTTTCAGATCTGCAAGGGGGACTTTCCAAATGACCAAGTCCAGATCCACTGAGCCCTTTCCTTCTTCAAAACGGGCTGAGCCGTCGTTTTTCGAATGAAGTGATGCAAACCAAACGTAGAACTCAAAGGGCGAAGTACTCGGATTGGAATAACTTCGAACAAGATTTTGAGGAAAACTTCTGTCTGAGGAACAAACAGGTCTCAGCGCTTACAAAGCTAGAAGGCACTGGTTGGTACCAAGGGAAAGACTCGGTCGAAGACTACATAGACCGGTTCTTGGAATTAATCGAGATGGCCAAATACTCAGACAACAAAACCATAGTGATCAAGTTTCACAAAGGCCTCGACCACGCAATCCAGAACCAAGTAGCAACACTTGGAGATTGAATGCCAGACATTGATGAGCCCGAGAAATGGTTCCAAGCAGCTCGGAGGGTAGCTTGGAACCAAGAGGCAAACGAGGCTTTTATGGAATCCAACCGAAGTACGGCAAAGGTCAATGCCTGAATGGCACCCCCAAAGTCCAATTTGAGCTTCAGAAAGTCTTACTTCAATTTGCTCGATATCTCGGCCCAACCTGGGAACATCCTGAAGGCACCCTACGAAGCACCGAAGGTAGTTTTGTCCCAATCGAAAGATGGTCCAATGCCCATGGATATAGATTAGACAAGGAACCAAAACGACCCTTTGGTTACATGCTACCGATCCCGTCAAATGGGCCATTACTCCAGAGACTGCCCTCAGAGCTATGATGTCCAAACTATGACTATGGAAGAAAAGCTAGAGCTCCTACTGGAGTTGTTAGTGCTGGCAGATGTGTCGGAATCTACAGACCCTGAGACCGAACCGAGACCCAAGGGAAGACCGGAGGCAGATCCTTTAGAGGATTTTGGAGACTGCAGTGGATGAATAGTGTGCCCCCACTGCCTGTACATAATAGATTCTCCTGTCTTGAAATTGAGGGTGAAGTAAACTCCCCCACCTCACAGACGAAAGAATCCGTCACAGTTGTACCCAAAGAAACCCTCCCCCCTCCTTGCCAACGGTGGGAGAGGCGACTCCCTAAGAAATATATCGTCGCCTCCACCGCCAACCCAAAATCCCTCTCAGTCAAGGTGGAGATTCAGACCACTGACACAGGCGAAGTGATGTCGGCTCCGGCACTCATAGACAGTGGTGCGACTGGGTTGTTCATGAGCCAAAGCTACATGGAACATAACCAAATCATGACTTGGATACTCCAATGCCCCATTCCAATGTATAATGTGGATGGGTCCCCTAATGATGCCGTTGCTATAACAGAGATAGTGGATGCGATCCTCTGAGTAGATGGTCACTCGGAGCGAATGTCATTTGCGGTCACCAATCTTGGGAGACAAGACCTGCTGCTCAGATACACTTGGTTGGCCGAGCATAACCCGGAGATTAACTGGCAGACTCGGAAGATCACCATGAGCCGATGCCTGGACAAGTGCCATATGTGCCGGACTGAAGTTAAGAAGGAACAGAAAGAAGCCTGGAGAGCAGAATGCAGGATCTGAGCTTGCCAAGTGGGACCAATGCCCGACTTCACCAGCGAAGAGTCTGAAGTCTGAGACTCTGAGTCCGAAGTCTCAGGTGCCGAGCCTGAAGTCTCGGATCATTGGACCGAGGTCTCGGACTCCAAGTCCGAAGTTTTGGACGTCATCCCCAAGTTAGGGCCAGATGATCAACTCTCACAAGGTGACCGACTGCTCTATGTTCCACTTGACCTGGCCCTTCACGAGATCCGAGCTACCCAAACTACGTCTCAGAGGCTAGCCAAGACTCATCACAAGCACCATCAGGCCTCATCTGAAATCCCCGAGTACCTCCAAGACTTCGAAGACGTCTTTTCCAAGGACTCCTTTGACACCCTGCCAGGGCAATGGATCTGGGACCATGCCATTGAGCTAGAGCCGGTGCAAAGCCCTCTAATTGCAAGGTGTACCCCCTATCTCCAAATGAACAGATGCAGTTGGACGAATTCTTGCAAGAGAACCTTTGCTCGGTGATGTGTTCGCCTTGGGTTTGATACCTAAAGCCTGCACGCAACGGTCCTTTCCTCAGACGGTATCTAGTGCAGTCGTTCGAGGGACACAGCAGTTGTGTATATCGTTGATAGGTTAGTCAAATTGTTGTATGTCTTCTTTCCACAGGATGGGATCGGAGATGGAATATTGGAACAGCGATGGTCGTTAAAAGACTGTAACTGTGTCAGTTTCCTAACTCCAAACTCTTCTTTGTATAAGAAAATGTCAAATGATTTGACTTCTTCTCTGCCTTGTAATTGAAGAAGGGGATTGTTGATTGGAATACTGCACTTGATAATGGTCATCTGATGGCTATTACAATTTTAGTATCCTGTCACAATTCCAATACTTAATGCTGGCAGTAGGTGATGTCAATAGATGTGACGAGTCTTGTGACTGTGACGTGTGACGTGATGTATGTGACCGTGACCGTGACCGTGACGTAGTCTAGAATGTTCTAGACTATTCTTGAACTTGCTTGAGACCGGACTTAAGCGTAGACTTGACTTGAAACTTGACTTGTTGAACTTGAACTTAGGACTTGTTATTTTACAGAGAGAGGCAGAGGCCTTTATATACATGTCTACAGCAACGATGCAAAGACGATGCAAAACGATGCGATAGAGGTGCTTGGTAAGAATAGGGGTAGTGCATGACAAAGCACGAGAACAAAAAGTACAAAAAAGGAATCAAGAAAGGAGTATCTGACAAAGCAGATAAGCAGGAATGTGTCAAGATAAGGGAAAGAAGCGTGGAGTGGGAATATTAGTACAAGAATAGAATGTCAGTTAGTAATGACGAGAAAAAGTTATCAAACATAGAACAAGGCAAAGATCATGTGAAAAGATAATGTGTCAGATAAAAGAACAAAAGAAATGTCCACCAATAATATTCCTCAACTTGTCCAATGTCTCCTAAGCGAATTGGATATAGAATAAGTCACTGTGTCATCCAGGAAGGATTGACGAATCAGAGACAACACAGGCTCTGAAGGCTATTCATGAACCTTTCCATGATTGGCTGACGAGTAGGGTGGAATATGCGCTCCTTCTGGATTCTATGATGAAGAGTGAGTTGAATGGACGGGGGAGGATATTCTGGGTATGGTCCCTTAAATTCTGCCACGTATTCCTCTTGCCCTGCATGATAGTATATCCTTTTCTCTCCAAGAAATATGAACGGTTCTTGGGAGTCGTCGACATATACTGGCTCTCCAATGGCATAGGTATCATAATGATTGGAATTAGAAAGCTTGCGATGGAGATGAGCAGGATTAGGATATGTCGGTGTGATTGGAAAATGGCATTCAGCTCGTCCTTCTATAGGTTGCAATTCGATGGATTCTTGGATATGCGTCGACGAGGAAATGATTGATGACGACATATTGTTTGATTGATGATTATATAACGAGTGATAAAAGATGGCGGTGTCGGCGTAGAGGCGATGTGAGATGATGGCTAAGGTTGAAGAAAATGGCGCTGGCGGAGTTGGATTGAAAATAGATGTGGCTTGTCCGCTGGCTTGTCATCGGGCAAGATCCAACCGTCAAAATCCCCGATGGCCTCGCCAGTCTTCTTTATCAAAAAGAAAGATGGAGCGCTCAGACTTGTACAGGACTACCGAGCCCTAAACCCTATGATGGTCAAAAACCGATACCCAATCCCTCTCATTCCCAAGCTCATCAACCAACTCCGAGGCGTGAAGTACTTCACCAAACTCAATGTTTGGTGGAGGTATAATAATGTTCGGATCTGAGAAGGGGACGAGTGGAAGGCAGCCTTCCAAACCAACCAAGGCCTGTTCAAGCCTCGGGTGATGTTCTTCAGGCTGACCAATAGCCTGGCCACCTTCCAAATGATGATGACCGACATCTTCTGAGACCTCATCATGGAAGGGGTAGTCTGTGTGTACTTGGATGACATACTCATTTTCTCTAAGACCATCTCTGAACACAGGATGGTGGTCCGAAGAGTAATGGAAAGACTCCGAGAGCATGGGCTCTGTTAAGAACTAGATCTTAGCGTAGGCAGAGTGAGGGTTGGGACTCAATATAGAGTCGACCGAGGTTCGGGGTTGGGGGGCCGAGGGGGGCCGAGGCTCAGTGAACGGGTCGAGTGGGACTTGGCTTCAGCTTATGTGCTGCACCAGCTCAGAGTCCTGTCCCGTATTTCGGACGAGGCCCGAGGTTACCCGAAGTTCAGGCGTGACCTTAGCGAAGAGGACAAAGGAGCGTAGAGATTAAGCAAGCTGTATTGGGGTATCTTAGTTGATATCAGAACTGATTATCATGTACATGAACGAATAGCTTATATAGGGAGGGGTTCGGGGATCGGAGACCGGATGACCGAGGTCAGGGTCATAAGCTATGCAAAAGGAGATCAAACAAGTGGGACGGATATGAAACGTGTTTGAGGTGAACAGGGACTCGGGCCCGAGGGGCCGGGGGCTTCGGTTCGGCAGTGGGGTTTTGACAGGCTCTGCCTCCAACCTGAGAAGTGTGAGTTTGAACATATATCCATTGAGTACCTTGGACTCATCATCTCCGAAGGACATGCCGAGATGGATCTGGTTGAGGTCAAAGGAGTTACAGATTGGCCGACTCCAAAGACCCAAAAGGAGGTACAAGCCTTTCTCGGGTTTGCAAACTTCTACCAAAGATTCATCAAGGACTTCTCACACCATGCCCGAGCTCTCTTTGACCTGACAAAGAAAGGAGATACCTGGAAGTGGGGTGAACCTGAGGACACAGCCTTCCACAAACTCAAGGAACTCGTAACCTTGGCTCTGGTCCTGGCATTTCCAGATGACACTCGGAGGTACCAAGGGGAGGCCGATTCTTTGGACTTCGCAACAGGAGCGGTCATCTCACAACAATCTGAGGACGACAAGTGGCACCCCATAGCCTTCTTATCCAAAAGCCTGAGTCCCGCTCCATGGGACTATGAGATTCATGACAAGGAGATGTTGGCCATAATCTGAGCCCTAGAGGAATGGAGGCATCTCCTGGAAGGAGCACAACTCAAATTCGAGATCTGGACAGATCATAAGAATTTAGAGTACTTCCAAACCTCAAAGAAGCTCAACCGAAGACAAGCTCGATGGTCATTGTACCTATCCCATTTTGACTTCATGCTCCACCACAGGCCTGGCTGAACTATGGGGAAAACTGATGCCTTGTCCCAAAGGCCTGACCATGGGTCTGGAGCAAGCGACAACAAGGACCAAACATTGCTCCGACTCAAACTCTTCGCCATTCGGGCCCTTGAAGGACTTGCTGCTGTAGGTGAAGAATGAGACATACTTCGGGATATCCGAAGGATGACCCAAGATGGGGAAAAAGAGGAATCAGTGACCAAGGCTGTCTCAGAGCTTCAGAAAGGACACTCACGCAATGTAAGGGCTTCGGAGTGGTCTGAACGAGATGGCCTATTGCTATTTTGGGGGAAGGCCTATGTACTGAACAACCCCAAACTTCAGCAATGTATTGTATTCCAGCATCATGACACCCGAGTAGCTGGGCATGCAGGGAGGTGGAAGACATTAGAACTTGTGTCTTGGAACTACTGGTGGCCACAGATGTCCAGGTACATCAGACAGTATGTGAAAACCTGTGACCTATGCCTTCACACTAAGCCACAAAGGACTGCACCAATGGGCAAGCTCCAGCCACTACCAATCCCCAAGCACTGATGGGACACAATTAGTGTCGACTTCATTGTCGAACTCCCGGAGGTCCGAGGGTTTGATGCTGTCATGAATGTAGTAGACTCGGTGAGCAAACGAGCCCATTTCCTCCCAACCAACACCACGGTTACAGCATTAGGAGCCACCCAACTCTACCTCATGCACGTCTGGAAGCTACTTGGACTGCTGAGACAGATTGTCTCCAACTGAGGCCCACAGTTTGTCTTGGAGTTCACATGGGAACTTTACCGACGACTTGGTATCAAGCTCGCAGCCACCACAGCTTATCACCCACAGGCTGACGGGCAGACCGAACGTGTTAACCAGGAATTAGAGCAGTACCTTCGGATCTTTGTAGATGAACGCCAAGATGATTGGGATGAACTCCTTCCTCTTGTAGAGTTCCAATATAATAACCATGTACACTCTGCAACCCAAGAGACACCCTTCATGTTAGACACAGGTCAACATCCTCGGATGGGATTCGAACCGAGACAGCCCGAATCCCACATGGAAACGGTGAACGAGTTCAAAGACTGAATGGAGAAATCATTGGAGGAAGCGAAGTCAGCACTAGCCAAGGCAAAAGATGACATGGCTTGGTACTACAACCAATGCCGAACCCCAGCTCCAGAATACAAGGTGGGTGACCAAGTATTTCTGGATGCTTTGGACATTTGGATGACCTGACCTTCCCCAAAGCTTGCCCACCGCTACCTCGGGCCATACGTCATCCAACGAAAGGTTGGATGCAATGCGTATCGCCTCCAGTTACCATGGTCAATGGCTCGATTACACACGGTGTTCAACATTGTCAAACTCCTCCCGGCACCCAAAGACCCCATTCCTGGTTGGAAGTCCAAGCCACCACCCCCACCCAAAATCGTAGATGGGGCTGAACACTACGTAGTGGAACAGATCCTCGACAGTTGGTTCCACAGAGGTCAACTACAGTTCCTGATCAAATGGGAAGGGTATGGGTATGAGGAGAACACTTGGGTTTTGGAAACAGACGTCTCAGCCCCAGACAAAATCCGAGAGTTCTATCAAACACACTCTGGAGCACCTCGGAGGGTTCACTCAACGGCATTTGACACCATCATGGCTCATGCTTCAAGGATGCAGCACTCTCGGAGGGGGCTGATGTCAGGGGACAACCTGTTTTCACCAAATCCTACACCTCTAAGGCCCTTACACATGCGAAGCACAAGTCCAAGGCATGGGAACCTCGGTCCAAAACCTTGGGCCCTTGACCCGAAGCCTCCAAATACGAGTCCAATGACTCGGGCTTCTAGTCCAAAACCTTGGACCACCCGAGACCTCAACCAACCTCAGGGTATGGCCTGAATACCTGATCCGAACACTTGGCCCGACATCCGACTTTTGTCAGGGTTGAAGCACCTTATGGGGAAAGAAGTTGGGCAGGGTTGACAGCGTGTAGGAGTGCCCCTGGTTGGGTGTTAGGTAGTCGTATATAGTTTTTTCACTAGTAGTGGGGATCCCCAGACTTTTCTCTTTGGATTTCCCCTCTACTAGGTGAGCTTTCCTTACTACAGTGTACTTTCTTGCATATGTATATATCTTTGGATTTCCCCTCTATTAGATACCTACGGGTGCTAGGAGGGTTGCCCTTACAGGTCTGTGTTTGGATGTGGGGGAGGAGGACTGGGAGGGAACAGCTCATGATATGGTAAGGTAGCAGTGAGAACTTGAGAGTCTTGGGAGGTATGGCCAGAAGGAAGTTGGGAGGAGAGGATGACTGAATGTCCAGTGGGTGAGGACAAGGGGTAGACAGAGATAATAGAGACCCATTCATCCTATCTCTTTCCTATACTGTCTTGGCTTTTTCAGTACAAGTTGATTGTCCATGGTCAGTACTCCTGCAGTTCTTATACTTGTGCTGGCACCCATGTGTACAGAGTGAGGTGCACTTCCTGATTTGGAAATTAAACCGATCTACTTAGTATTAGAAGTAGCATAAGACTGTATAGTGGGTTTGTTTGATAGGAATTTTGGATTTCCATAGAGGTGTAGGGAGGCAAGTTTGCTATGTATGATGTGTTATTGGATATTTGAACCCTTGCTTACAAAATCAGAGGGTCACATCAAAAACAGAAAAACGAAAAACATCTCTTTCAATTGCATCACATAGAGCACAATTCAAGGCTGAAAATATTAAATCTATTCTTCTGTTTTATTTTAGATCAAGAAAAATAAATGACCATGAAGCCATACACCTGCAGATGAATGCATACATGGAGCCACATATGTTTGTACATAGATGATCACCTGTCTACACCCACAGACATGAAATTCCACCAAAGATAAGATATCATCTACATGAACATTTCCTATAGATAGGAACAGGTACTGAAGCACAGCTGAGCCATCAGTGCTTCTGACCACTTTGGGATGGCTGTGCATACACAAGCCCATCATGTCACTTCTTCCACTTCATTATTTCTTCTATCCATATCAAAACTTGTTGACCATCATGTTTGTAGTTCTCAACAAAGAAAACCTCAACCAGACCCAGGATATATTTGCTGGCAGGCCTACTGGAAGGGATACTACCCTCCCAGTGTCCTGCCAGGCCTGCAAGGAGACTCTAACCCCAAGCTACTACAGAGATCACTCAAGTACTGTTATTTATATTTGCAAATGAGCTGATGTAAATGTTGTTGCTATTGGATTGTTGTAGATAGGAGAAAATATTAAAAATTTGATACTGCAGACAGAGATATCACCTCAGTGATAGAACACACTATAGTATTAAATAACTACCTGCAGACAGAGATATCTACTAACCAGTTAGCTACTCTTCTACAAGGTAAACAAATGTTAGACTCACCACCTCAGTGATAGAACACACTGAGGGGTTCGTCTGCGGCTGCCCGTGCAGCTGTATAGTCTCCGGTCATCCCTGACCGGGAGCTATACTTAACTACATAACTAAGTAACTAGACGACTCTAGCTAATAAAACTTGGTCCATATACTTATAAGAGAAGTATCTAAAGGATGGTTATAAATTCAGATGAAGAGAATGAGATTGACCTGAGAAATGCAGCATATATTGCCTTCCCCTCCTATCCGGCAGTTAAGTGCCCGTCCGGATATCTCGGGAGCAGCATATATGCGCCTGCAATTAATTCCACAACAGTAAACACAGCTCATGATCAAAGAAAAGGAAAAACACAAGAATAAAAATTGATAAAATAATACACACAGGATCCAATAAACAAAGAAAATACAACCAGACACAGACTGAAAAACAGAGCAACTCACACCTTGGGGACTCACCAGCAACTGTATATATGGAGCCACATTGATCCACAAATGGTTGATCATGCATGGAACTGAACCTCTGCCAAGCCATTAATATGTATATCCACTTCAGGATGGCTGCAGACCATCACCCCACTATAGAGCTATTTCACAATTTTATTTTTTCTGTTTCATCACTTGAAAATATATCAATTCACTCTGTAGTTCTGTGATAACTCTGATTAACTAGGAGAAATTTATCTAATAGATTACATGTATCAACCCTGTTTCACTCACATCACCCTCTCACTTCCTAAAACACTCCAGAAACATTCCACAACCCTGAATGTTTTCATTCTCATTAGATAGATATTACAGTAGCTAGAACACTTAAATAGGCTTGTATTTCTGAAAGAAATTAAGGCAGTAAAAACTCCACAGAGTAACTTTATTGTCTCCTATATTCCCACATTGCTCAGTCATTATCTCTCTGATCAAGAATTATTTCTATCAGACATAACTTGACCTATTAGAATCACCAGTGAAATTTGCTAAGTTCCTATCTAAAAAACTTATCAAAAGCTTGTGTCCCATCACACAAGCATTAGATGCTGATACATTGACTCTACATCAGCACCTATGATACATCACAATACAGTCACTTAATTTCTCAATCAGACATCCACTCAAGCACCTGGAATAACAAAAGAATAAAACAAAATAAAAACAAGTCACAAAAATATCTCTGATAAAAATACTCTCATCTCGTTTATTAAATACTGGTAAGGGGGATCCAAAGTAGTATATGTAAGATATCAAGTAGTAACTACAATAGCCAAAGGCATACCTGGTAAGGGAGATCAGAAAAGGGTGAGGATCCCCTTACCTAAGCAACCAACTGTATAGCTACCAGTGATTAAACAAGGACAAATACAAGGCAACCAGTGCTAGAGAAAGGTAGGAAAGGAATGCAGAGGATATAATACAAGAGATGGGAGAAATCTGATAAAATAAATAAAAGGAGGAAAGGATGAAAGGATAAAATGAATAGAGGAAAAAGGGAAGGGAATGGGGAAAAATGAGTTGTCTCCTGATATTTGTCACACAACATAATCTTCCAACACTACTGAAAGAGAAGATTAGCTGGACAAAAATGGATGTGTCATAGGAGTGCTCTATCAACTCATTGACACTTCCCTAGATGAGACAATACTATTACATCCTATTCTATGCTTATGTATATATTTCAGATCACTGTTTAGATCTCAATAGACCAACACCAAGCTCTCTGTCTTCTGAATTATGTCCATTAATCCCATGGCATCTGATGTTGGTATTACAGATCATTACAAGTAGTAGAAGCTATTTATGAGTACTAGTATAGTAGCCAAGCTGAGTTTGTATTAGAACCTTAACACATTTCTGCCTTATGGTTCTATGTGTGAGACCAGTTACTGCCTCTGCAGGTAGCCAGCTACATTAGAAGTTGTGTCATCTGATGCTCCCAAAAAAAAAAAACAAGAAAACCAACAAGCAGGCCTGGGTAGTAATCTTACTGTGCTCCAATCTGTCCATGCTAACATAAGCTGTCCATGCCCAAGCATTGCATATCTCTCAGGGTTCCCCTAGTTCATTTCTATGTCTGCTCTTGATTATGTAATAAGCACCCACTAGGGCTTAGGGTTTTATCTGGTATAGCACTTCTCCTCAGCTTGATCTCTGAGAAGATCCACTGTACAGCTGGGTTTTGTTCTCTATCAGATCTTTTATCCTTGAGTATCTTAGGTTGTGTCAGGGGACAACCAGTCTGTTGGAGATATGCGAGCGGCATTGTTGGCCGCACAACATTAGTTACAGTTGCTTAGTAATAATCATCTGTTTACAACGAGCCATTTCACTCGCTCAAGCTAAACAGCCTTCTGGCGCACGGTCCCTGTTCAGCACCACCCAGAATTCCAACATAAACAGATCACGGGTTGCTCCCGTTAACCACCGCCGGTGCTGACAGGTTCTGTCAAAACCAAACCGAAAGTCGTACCTACCGAAAGTACGCCAGGCCTACCGAAAGCCTGCTGAACCCCGAATCAAAAGCCGTACCTACCGAAAGTACGCCAGGCCTACCGAAAGCCTGCTGGACCCCAAACCAAAAGCCGTACCTACCGAAAGTACGCCAGGCCTACCGAAAGCCTGCTAGACCCCGAATTGAAAACCGCACCTACCAAAAGTGCGTCAGGCCTACCGAAAGCCTGTGGTACTCGAACCAAAACCGCACCTACCGAAAAGACTTCCCGATGCATATGACAATTTTATTGTCGCACTGGATGGCCTTCTCCCACCAGAGCTCACACTTGCTAACACCATTGCCCGGTTATTAAATGAGGAGGTGCAACAACAGCCGCGTGCACTCATCAAATCCGAAGTAGAAAGTTGTGAAGAGTTGGAGAATGGAAGGGACAATGCTCTGTTTGCTTTTCAGTATATACAAGGTGAATGGAACCCTATACCGCTCGAGGAGGTGTGTTGGAGATATGCGAGCGGCATTGTTGGCCGCACAACATTAGTTACAGTTGCTTAGTAATAATCATCTGTTTACAACGAGCCATTTCACTCGCTCAAGCTAAACAGCCTTCTGGCGCACGGTCCCTGTTCAGCACCACCCAGAATTCCAACACAGTCTTCATCCAGTTCCCTGACAACTATCTCATCCAGACCTCCAGACACTCTGGAGGCCATCTGGAATGTGAGAACCTAAGCCCAAATTTCTGGGTCACAAGTCCAAAATTCCAGATTGAAGATCTGAAGTCTCAGACCTCTGGTCCAGAACCTCAGGCCACCTCTGGGTGTAACCTGGACACCTGGCCCAACATACAGTCTTCATCAGAGACAAAGCACCTTATGGGGATAGAAGCCAGACAGGGTTGACAGTGCATAGGGATGCCCCTGGTTGGGTATTAGGTAGTCATATATAGTCTTTTCATTAGTAGTGGGGACCCTTAGACCTTTCTCTTTGGATTCCCCCTCTACTAGGTAAGAGTTCCTTCCATCTGTATTTTCTTGCATATATATCTTTGGACTTCCCCTCTACTAGATACCTATAGGCACTAGGAGGGTTGCCCTTACAGGTTGTGGCTTTGTCATTCAGTGTTTCCCTCACAATATCACATCCAGCCCTATCATCCCAGCAATTGTCTTTGTTACTTAATCATAGATATGGTAAATGTCAGATAAACTGGAACCTGACAATAGTGTAACTCAAATGGCAGCTCCCAAAGAGGAAGTAGTTTGGGCCAGTGGCTGTTATATATAGTCTCAATTAAAGCCTGGTTCCAGTGTAGACTCATTCTGGAGGAAAATTAAGCACATACTTTCCTTTGCTTTAAGCTAAGGAGGAGGCAAGCTATTGGACTATAATTCTATCCTACTACCTATCCTACTTCCTTTTCCTATTTCCTTTTCTTTTTAATTCAATACATCAGCACTTATTTAAGCACCCTATCACATAATATAAAAGTGGTAGTTTGTGTTAAATGACAGGCTATCACTGATGATAAATGATGTTCCAGGGGCAATGATATGATTTCCAGGGGAGAGTCACTTAGCATATACTGGGGTTCCCAAGGTTCCAGTAGACTTCCAGGTGGGTTGCAGGGACTTGGCTTCAACTTATGTGTTGCACTGACTCAGGGTTCTGTTCTTGTATTTTGGATGTCTGAGTAACTAGAGGATCTGGAGGATCTGGAGCTTGTTGCAGGTCATAGCATAGAGAGTGTGTGTGAGAGAGAACAGGGTGTATTAAGTCAATATCAGAACTGAGGAATATACAGAAGGGTATTTGGGTTTATGTACTAGAGGTTTCAGGGATTGGGTTTGGGGATGGTTAATATAAGATGAAACATGTTTTGTAGCTATCAAGGAAGATTTCTGTTAACATGGAGATGGGAGAAATAATAGAATGATACAAGGAGACAAGGGTAATAATAATGGAGGGTTTCCGGAGGGTTCTAGAGGCTGGCCAGAACATGGCTGTGACAGTACAGTGACTCACAAAGCTGAGTCAATGTTTGGTGCTTTTGGACTATTCATTGAATAGCTTTGAATGTAAAACATATATGAAAAAAGTGTTGGTTCATCAAAGAAAGAATCTGATCAGGACTATGCAACCATTCAAAAATTATGTAATTCCAATTTGGGGTGATGAAGATATGGGCAATGCAAATCAAGGGCCCATTGACTCAGTTTTGTGAGATGGTGTCAGAACAATCAGAATCTGATGCACCATCTATTATATAACATGCAACCCTTGATAGATGGTTACTGTGATAACCTTATCTTTCATGAGAACTCAAATTAAGCTATTTAATCATCCTCCAACATGTCCAGAACTTCACTACACTCCAATGCACCCCACTTCCTCTGCTCAAAAAGAAAACATCCTCTCCTTGGCCTCTCATGGTCATTTCACTCGCACTGTTGCCTCAGGACTTGGGCTCAGCCAGTCCACAGTATCCAGGACTCTCAGAACTCTCCATCCCAACCAGCCCTGCTCCTCTGGAGGTTGTCCCCCCAAGCTTTCCTCTAGAGATCAACATGCTATTTTATCACAAATTGCTACTGACAGAGCTGCCAATGCTACTCAGGTCACCAAACACATCAATACAATTATCCCCCACCCAGTCTCCTCAGAAACAGTCAGAAGAGTTCTCAGGAAACATTTATTCAAGGCTGTGGTGAAGAAGAAAAAGCCCTTCCTCAGTGTAAGGCATAGACAGCTGAGGTTGACCTTTGCTTTGAAGCACAGAGAGTGGACTGTAGAGGACTGGAAGAGGGTCATTTGGTCAGATGAGACCAAAATCAATAGGTTTGGGTCAGATGGGAGGCAGTGGGTCTGGAAACAGAAGAGGGAGGGATTGATTGAGAGAGAGGTGCAGGGGACAGTCAAGTTTGGAGGGGGAAACATTTTGGTATGGGGGTGTATGGGATGGAATGGTGTTGGCCAGCTTGCAGAGATTGAGGGGAAGATGGGTGCTGATCAGTTTGTGTCCATTTTGGAGGACCACCTGCTGCCCAGCCTGGAGGAAAGTGGAATTGCTGAGGAACAGGTAATTTTTCAACAGGACAATGACCCAAAGCACAAGTCAAAGAAGGCCAAGAACTGGATGGAAAACAACAATATCACTCTCCTTGACTGGCCTGCACAGTCTCCAGACCTGAATCCTATTGAGCACTTTTGGGATCATGCAAAAAACAGATTTAAGAAGTTTTCAACACCACCCAAGGGAGTTTGGCAAATTTGGGAGAGAGTAGAGGAGGTATGGAATAACATACCACCAGAGGTGTGTCAGAATTTGATAGAGAGTATGCCTAGAAGACTTGAGGCAGCAATTAAGGCTAAGGGGGGCAATTCCAAGTACTAAAATTGCAACTTACTATTTCTCTGATACCCTCTCACAAAACTGAGTCAATGGGCCCTTGATTTGAATTGCCCATATCTTCATCACCCTTGATTGGAATTACATAATTTGTTAATGTTTGCATAACCCTGATCGGATTCTTTCTTTGATGCACCAACACTTTTTCATATATGTTTTACATTCAAAGCTATTCAATGAATAGTCCAAAAGTACCAAACATTGACTCAGTTTTGTGAGTTACTGTACCTCCTCTTCAAGGGCCAAGCCCATGAGGACCATGGGAAAGTGAACACTGCCATATAAAAGTTAGGCTGAAATAAAATTTAGGGTTTTCAAGGGTTGATCCTGACCACTATCATCTAGTGCATAGTATAGAAATGTCCTCTGAGGCTCCTGTTGAACTCCCACCATTGGAGGAAGGTAACAATGAGCAGCATTGCCTGGCACAGCAAATTCTGGAAATGAGGCACCAGTGGGAAGCATGTGAGAAATGCCAGAAGTGTGACAAAGAGGGATGGAAGGTGGAGCAGGAGGAAAAGGAGCAACTAGAGAAGGAACAGTTGGAGAAGGGGTGGCAGCAGAAGGAGGAGGAAGATTGGATTGTCTGGGAACAAGCAGAAAAGCAGAGGCAGGATTAGGTACACTGTGTGGAGAGGCTCCAGATTCTAAAGGCTGATCTGGCCCCATACCTGCAGGAGTTGCTGGATGACCTCCAGTTGCACTGGGATGGCCACCTCCTGATTCTGGGTGAAAGCAGAGAGCTGGAGATGACTCTTCAGGTAGAGGCAAGTGGTTGGTCTAATATTCTGGGTCCAGGTTCTGATCAAGAGCTGCATTTAGTCAGCACCTCTCACTACCATTCCATGTTGGGAGTGCAGGTTGCAGAACATCAAGTGTATGGTCTGGAGTGGGCAGAAGGCATGCCTCTACTGTAAGGGCAACCCTCCTAGCGCCCGTAGGTACCTAGTAGAGGGGAAATCCAAAGATATATATGTGTGTAAGAAAATACAGTGAAGGAACTCTCACCTAGTAGAGGGGAAATCCAAAGAGAAAAGTCTAGGGATCCCCGCTACTAGTGAAAAAACTATATACGACTACCTAACACCCAACCAGGGGCACTCCTACGCACTGTCAACCCTGCCCGACTTCTATCCCCATAAGGCACTTCGACCCTGACGAAGGTCGGATGTTGGGCCGAAGGTTCGGATCAACTATTCGAGTTCTACCCCAAGGTTGGCTGAGGTCTCGGGTGGTCTGAGGTTTTGGACTAGAGGCCCGAGACTTCGGGTTCGTGTTGGGAGGCTTCGGGTCAAGGACCCGAGGCTTCGGACCAAGGTTCCTGCACCTCGGACTTGTGCTTCGCATGTGTAGGGGCCTTGGAGATGGAGGGCTTGGTGAAAATAGGTTGTCCCCTGACATCTACTGCCAAGAGAAGAAGGTGGCATGCAAGCTCCCTAGGTGGAAGGTCTGGAGCAAGAAGAGGTCCCACAATGTGATTATGGACAACAACTTTTTATATGTCACATAATTTCTAGTTATGTAATCTGAGCTAATATCTCAGTAAAAGCCTCCAATTTTGACTTTTTTTTTCATTCATTAACTGTTAGCAACAAAACTATTTGAATGAGACCTGGGATAAGAAACAATCATATCTTGGGAAGTTTTACATAGATTTGCTAGATTCTTTTTTTGCAAGATAGCTGAGGTCCTAGAGCATATGACATAATATTTTGATGATTTTACATGTTAAATCAGATTTCCTATCAGATATACAATCTAAAACTTCCAAAGATGTGAACAGTTTTGTTGTTTACTGTAAATGGGCATTTGATAGAATATTAGAAATATACTTTTTATATGTGAAGCTTAAATATACAAAATCACTAAAAAATTACCTTAAACAAAGCATGTGATCTGATTAGTCCATACACTTCACCTAAGATATACATACATATTAGGTGTGATATTTCACAAGCTTAAATATTACATTTTGGAAAAAGTACAGGTAAATTCGAGTATAAGCAAGTATAAATCATCATTTAGACTCCAAAATCAGCATGCTATCCCTGGACTTCAGACTTGGCTCCAAAGAACAAGGATCACTGGGGCCTGTGTGGTAGTTGGGTGGTTATTCAGGTTGATGTTGGATTAAAAATTACATTGATATCAGAACCAAGATCTAAATATATGAGAGAGGGTGGTTTATACATGAAAGAGTGTCAGAGATCAGATACTACTGTTCGGAGACATGATGATAGGGTCAACATAAGAAGTAGTAAGGCAATCATCTTTCAGTGTTTGCTCTACCCTTGTCTTTGGACTACATGGTGACATGCTAGCTTTTAGGCAGTGCTCAGCCATCTTATAAATTTGAAAGTGTGACGTCTTCTATATCAGCATCAAAGCCCTCCAGTCTGGAAGTACATACTGGAGTCAAAGCATATTTTAGAAGCTCCTCCACTGCTCAAATATCTCAGGCTATTAATAGGTACCGCATCACATTGTTTAGCTTTCCTCAAATAGCCCGTCTGTGACCACTAACTCAGCTATTCTATATTCATTCAAGTATCAATTGGTGTCTGAAACAACATCTCTTAGACCATCATGCATGTTGTGCTACCGATGACAGCAGCTGACTTGCTTTTTTGCCCCTAAAACAAAGCGATACGCATTATTCGAAAAGTGGATTGGGCTGAACTCTTTCTCGTCCTTGTCTGGAATGAACCCTCGAAACGTTTACCAGGTTATTGAGCACCCCCGTGTCACGAGGACACACCCAAAAGGATAATCAGAGCGAGAAGCCATCAATGCGAGTGGCAGGCAACATGATAGACAAGCTAAATTAAAAGTGTGTGGATCGCGATCAATAATAGAGTATAGCCATGAATGATGCCGCGGGAAGAGAAAATTGGTTCGGTGTCTGCTGTAACTTAGTGAGACCAAGAAATCAGGGATGGCGTGGCAAAGGCGATGAAGCGCAGCACAGAAATATACGGCTAGTGTATCGCATCTGCTGCAAAATGACCCAAGGAAGACATCACATGCTCTTATTAATGATCACGAAATTACCAGTATAGTTCCATCAGTTCATGTCTCAATGGTCAGGAGTCTTTCAAATCACCTCCGTGAAACGCCATGAACTTGGAGCTCGTTTTAGGAAAGCAAAAAGGACTGTCAAAGATAACGGTAATGTTCTAGAGCAAAGTTTGGTGGGAATAGACGAGGTGGGAATTGCTTTGGATCGGCTTTTTGTGACGCATCTTGTTTCGAGGGGAGATGTTCGCCAAACATCCATATGGAGATGGTTGAACCAAGCCTAGGTAGGAGATGAAAAAGCAGAGACACAATATCGCATCACGTGATCAGAAGCGCTCGCAGCTCTTTTTATTAACCAAACTCGGAATTACAGCAACGAACGCGTGCACAGGTTAAGGCTCTAATGACTATTCTAAACAAAAAGACAGCGTTTTCGCCGCAATTTCCCGACTCCGCCCACCTTCTAGGAAGCTCTTGAACCGAAATGTATTATGGGGTTACACTGTTTGTAGCACGTTTTGCGCCTAACGATCTTGATTTACTTACCACCTTTTATTTCTTTAGGTGGATATGAAACCGCTCGTGACTGTGGTTTTCACATCAAATGTATCACTGGCAGCGCCATGCTCAGCGCTTTTGGACACAGCATTCAGTCGTGGCACCGGCGCGTGTCGGCCTGATCGAATCAGCTGGATAAAACAAGGACAGGATCCAAAACTTTCTCCGCTCCAGCTGCATAATCCTACTCTTACATAACTAATCCGACTGTTCTTATACTACAATAACGCATCGCATGGACTGACCCTTTCTTACTAAATTCGATTAACTACTTCCCAGTGCTGGTCTTTTGCCATATAAATCCCTTACTCATCCGGACCTCCATCTCCCCCCCGTCCAACCCTACACACACGAGTCGTGGCCTGCAGTCCTCTTCATCCCCGCTCGCGCTTCCATTTAACCTTACCCCGACCTTCCTCCTTACCCCGACCTTTCACCTTACCCGACCTTTCACCTTACCCCGACCTTTAACCTTACCCCGACCTTTCACATTCGTCTTCTGGACTTCCAACAACCCACCACCACCCACCACTATCACCACCCCTGCATTCATCTTCAATCATCATCATCACCGAGCATGTACACCGTACCCAGAAAATTCTTCACAACCAAGAATGTGTCTCACGCTCAAACACAAGGACGAAAGGTCGAGTGAGTTCACACACGCTTTGGTCTCAAAAGCTCCTCCAGCCATCCGTTCTAATCTCTCGCATTCCCAGCTACAACCCTAAACCTGCCGTCCAGTGCCAGTACTGCCATTCGCACTTCTTTGATAAGAGCGCCTTAAAACAACATAAAGACCATTGCGAGCCCCGTCGGCAATGGTGGCTGCGATATAGCGAAGAGCTGCCAGGACGTTTGTAGAGTGCGTTTGCGTATGTGTGGTGATCCATGCAGGAGGCGGGTTGTGTACGTCGCTTTTTGGCGGGAGCAGGAGATTGCATCCATGTTTAATTCGTATTCGTTTCGTTTCAATGTTTTCAATGTTTCTATTACGATTGACTATCACAGGGGGGAGGATCCAGGCGATCCTGAAGAGGTTACCTCTAATCTATAGCTTGTATTATTGTATTAATGGCTACGGCTCACCCTGATTTACGTCGGTCCGAACAAGGAAAATAATGCTCTCTTTTCTGTGACTCGCGCAAGGAGTCCAGACCAACGTTGAGTTGATCACTTATGTGTTTTGAACTTTACATATAGTAATGTAGTGTACAATTAGAGGCAGCGAGAGACGATCGTAAGGTGTTGCAATTCATGAATAGTCATCAGTAGTCAGAAAAACAACGAATTATTAAACCTTGGAATCTTCCTTCTTCTCGTCAAGATGGACAGACCCGGGCGGAGAAGCTGTGTCTTCGACATAGGAATCGCCTTGCCCTGTGCCTGCCTCGAAGGCAACACCGCCCTTCTCGAAGTGGGAACCATGGTTCCTGCACGCAGGATACATGAGTCACCGAAAACTGATGGGCGAACACTAGTGAAGCATACTCAGGCCCAAACAGAACGACAACGACGATGAACGCTGCGACTACCCCAATCAGGATACCTTGCACCTGTCACAGAAATAATTTTAATATGCAAGTTGGCTCACAGAGGGTTCGAAGAACCTACCTTTGCGTAATCCGGAACGTCTTGGCCGTTTACCGTAGTACGGAGGTTCTTACCACCGACTGCAGGGATATCAACTATGGAAGTATAACAAGGTAATATGGATATATCTAACCAGCTTCGATTCGGGCAGAAGAAGATGAAACCATCTATCACATAAAATGGATCAGTAGATGATGGAATGATAGCTGTGGCCAATCACACACGTTTCCGATCTGGTAGGCTACACCAGGGAATGTAGCGCGGAAAGCGGGAGGTGAAAGTTCGTTTAGGAAGATCGGAATCTGTGCCTATCGTAAGTTGCTTCTTCAATATAAACACAAACCACTCACCACACCCCAAGCACCCTGAACACCAATCTGGATAAAGAAAGCCCCGGCCGATAAACCTCCAAATGTTGACGGCAGAATCCACAAAGGAATGAAGGCTACACAAAAAAAAGGAGGGGTGGTGAGGTATAGCTCAATGATTAGAAAACCTTGGGTTGCATCATGGTTAGTCTACTAACCTCCAACGATGCAACAGAAAATACTAGAATACGTATGAGTGAGTTGGAACAGGGGGGGATTATGCATAATACTTGCATGATGGTAAGACGTCGACCAACGAACTGAGATACCGATCCTGCAATGGCACCACCACTAACGCAAATCTTAGGTCAAACAATAAAAAAAAATTGACCAGAACACTCACACTACAGCACCCTGTGCATGGATATGATAAGTTAATGAGCTTTAAGAGGTTAAGATGCACCATGACTGCTTACACAATTACCAATGATAGTTGCCTTTGTCGGCAAATTGCCTCCCAGCTTTTTGTCGTCCTTGACATACGTGGGGTAGAGATCCTGTGATCCATGAGACAAGAAGTTGAATCCTATGGAAAACATTCAAAAGGTAGGCTACAACCGTTCAGCTGGAACGCACCGGTCATCAGAAGTACGGCATAGATGCAAAGCAGCCAATGAGCTTGGAGCATCTTTTTTGTCTCGTGCAAGAATACTTTTGTTTTAGTTGCGGCACTAATGGTTGAAGCCTCTTTGTTTCGTCGGGCTTCCCTGGCTCTCAGGAAGACCTCGCTCTCTGGTAAAACTGCTCTCAAACAAGCGGCGAAAAATGTAAGGCCAGCAGCAACCCAGAACAGCGTTCGCCACGTGTGACTTGAGTGTGGAACGACCGAGAGGTTTACCACGGCTGTTGTCTTGTAACTATCAACGTTTTCGCATAGCAAGAGCAATGCGCACCCGAAAGAAGGTAACCAACTGCGTAGCCCTCTTGCAAGACCCCTGATAAGAACCCTCGTGTATCAACCGGTACATTTTCGAGTGCAGTCGCCATGGCGAGGCCCCAAATCCCACCCATGGCAATACCGAATAATGAACGTGCAGCAAGGAATTGCTGGTATGTGTTGCAGAAGGAAGAACCGACCTGGAGGACGCAACAGAGCAACAAGTTGACGACAAGAGGCCATTTACGGCCGTACCGATCGGAAATAAATCCGAAGAGTATCTACGATACAAAGTCAGTATCGCTCAGTCGTGCAGCTTGTACCGGCATAAATCTTACAGCGCCGAAGGAACGAAACAGCAACGTCAGCGTGATTGCATTTGACTGGAGAATGTCAATGCCCGTCAAATAAGTGAGAGGGGGATCTGAGGACGGACCAAAGTGGCAGTATCACGCCCAAACCCGTGAGGAGAAGCCTGGGAGAGGGTAGGAATTGCCAGGGAGACGCTGAAGAAGTCCATTGCGTCGCATGTCCACGCGAGCCATCCTGAAAAGACCAAGGCCCATTGCAGCCAAGTAATGTCAAGCAGGGCTATATAGAGGGGTCTCGTGGCCTCTGACGACTTCTTCTTCGGAATGAAATTTCGACTGTGAAAAGGGAGAGAGTTAATGGGCCAAGAAAAATAATCTGGGGAATGTAGCGTACAGAAAATAAGGAGCCATGGTAGACTACGGTCAACCTGGGAAGCCAGCCTATCCAGCGCCTGCGCTTTTAGCGGGAAGGCGCTAGTCACGTGGCGCTGTTGAGGAGTCGTGTGAGTCGACTCTGTGATTGTGTACGTAGTGGTACATATGCAGTTCATGTCGGATCACCCCCCTGACATTCGGTCTTGGGGAACCCGCAAGGAACTTCATGATCATTGGCAAAAGGGGTTCATGATTATGATCGAGCGGACTCGTGACTTGAAAGAGCGCCTTCCATTTCGGGCCAATTTAACGCTGCCTGACTTTTTCCTCTGTTGCATAACTATTCTATATTATCTAGACTTCATTTCTTCAGGTCTCAGGTTCGTACATCGGAATGCCAGATGGATGTATTGACAGAAACAATTCGAGTCGCATGTCCGCAAGTATTAGGAGATCGCCATATCTAGCTTTCCCTGATGAATATTTATCCAATCTTCCCACCTCAAGATGGTTATGCTTGGAAATGCCGCGTTGCAACACGATGGTTTTCGTAACCCCTTGGGGAAGAAAATCATTTTACAGTAAATACCTGGGTCATTCCAAGACATTTTCGCTACGAGGCGCACTGCACTGTAAGTATTACAGACAGACTCCCGTCGAGGCGGGATGCGTAACGAAGCAGCAAAATTTCACTCAAAAACCATCCCTGATTGGAGACATTTCTCTCAGGTTCGTATAGGCACCATACTGGGGCGTGTAGGCCCACCTTTTTCAGGGTTGGAGAGGGGTGGGGCAGTCGAGTCAGGGAATGATTAACTTTTCGGTATCTCAGATCAGGTCATTATGCATGATTTCCCACAAGGACAGGCACCTTGCTACCAATTCGTATCATCCCAAAACGGAAACTCCGGACTCTGTTCCGAGTATTGTACTTTATGCCGGCGGGCCCAACCTGCGCACACTTTCATATCCTCGCCGCAGAGATACTCGAAACCTCATGTGGTGTAAAGTCTTTAATCTCCAATCGAGGATGGCTCTATATATATTAATTTCCGTATGTCACGGGACTATACTCGGCCCATGTCCATGTTCCGTCGGCAGAGATGAGCTTGAACCCTCATATTTGTCTAGAAGACTCTCAAAGAGATCTTCTTCCAGCGATTTTTCTCAGTGTGGGTACCCTTGAATATTATTAGATGTTTAGCAACCGTAGCGTGTGACCCCATTGGCTCCCACTACGTAACTGTTCCCGGGCATACTTCTCCACTCAGCGTCGTGAATGGTAAGGATTCTCTCATCTCTGCTCCATTAGCGATCGAAGGGTAAATAATGGTTAACTACCCGGTGACCAAATCTGTTGGGCCCGGTTCACTGGTAGGCGTCATTGGGGCCACAAATTTACTTTAGGACAGCTCTGGAAAAAAACCAAATCCAGGAGCTAATTGAATTGTATCGTAAATTCTTGACCAGAAAACCTAGAAAAATTCGAGCTCTCCCAAAAGTCTTCTTTTTTTTTTCAGAATTACAAGATTTTGTCGTCGCTTTCTCTGGTGACCTGGAAAACTGGAAAAATTCTAGCCATGACTTTGCATACGCTTCTGCAGTTTAGACCACTATACAAATGTGGGACTACCTTCCAAGATTTATCTTAGGATCTTCCTGACAACACAACTTGCCCGTGCCTCCTGTGCCTATTTTAACCATCTGATACAACGAGAGATGCCTTCATCAGACTCAGCAGTAACGATTGGGCTAGTCTGATATCACTGAAAAGTTCTAGCCCTCTTGACTATGCTGGACGATTCCATTGTTAGCAAAGTCTCACGGTAGAGCAGGCTCGGCATTTCGACATCTTTGTCTTGTTGTATTTCTGGACTTGTCTGGCATGAGAATGATCTGAAATTCCTTGCGGATTCCCTAAGGCTTAATCTCAGGGGGCTCCTATCGCAGCCTTCCGGGCTTCTCTTCGGTATTAGTTTTTTTTTTTTTTTCACAAAGACGACTGACAGCAGTCGTCAGGCTGTTGTCATATAGGGAAACTCTGAGAGCTTTGGCCCAAGTTCAGATATGTGGTTGTAACTAGAAATTGTAGCCTCAAAGAGCGGATTTCACGATTTCACCAATGGGAAATATCGAGTGGAGTGGGGACGCAGAGGGAGAAGAGGCATCACAGCAAACAAGCTGACTTACTACTAAATCGACTACATGCCATGCATAGACGTGATAGATCCATTGTCAATCTATTAGAAGTCAAGGAACCCATTCCATAATGTGTCACAAGGCCCATCATCGAGATTACCAGGTGACGGTTCCACAACATTAGACAATTTAACGTTTCCCTCGAATGCTAATCTCGCAAGCGTGTTCGTGCTGTTTCCGGGGAGGAATCGATTCCAACTAGGTGCAGGAGGTGTCAAAGGATCCTTGATGAAGTTCGCCCATACCCTCTGCATCGTTTGAGACAATGTCTTTTGGGCGGGGGTCGCCGTGGATGCATTGAAGGTACCGAATATTTCCACGACTTTATGGAAGAGAGGAGAACAGGACTCAGCGACAGACGACGAGGGGAAAAAAACTAGACTAACTCTCAGATGAGTGCCATGCTCCCGCTCCTGGAAATAGCTGGAGATCGGCAAATACGGCACCTGGGAAACCGGATCACCCCGGATCTGACGATTGATATTCAAACCGCTAACTCACCGTAAACGTAACGGAACACATTCGCAAGGCCTGACTGAACAAATGCGCGAGAAGTGAGCTCGGCAGGACTATACCGTGTTAACGCATAGGCCGAGTGGAACATGAGTGAGAAGAACATACCAGAGAAAAATAACTTCTCGGAAAACGGCAGGGATGATCTGGGTATCGTTCAGATCAGGGTACACAGCTCTGACCACATCGGGGGTGACGCCGACAAGGGACCCAAATGTTCCCGTTAAAAAATCGGGAAGAGACGTTTGCCCTACTGTAAACAATGTGCCATCATCCTGATTTGAACCAATGAGTATAGGAACACGTGCTGTCAATTTCTGCTGAATGCGTTGAAAAGGGTTGGGAAACGCTGTAACGCTGCCGTCATGTGAAGTCAGAGTTAATGGACCAATGGGTCACAAGGATGAAATATCAACTGACTTGTCAACCGTCAATGAAAAGGTGAGGCCTTGGGGTCCATTTGCCCATGTATGAATTGCGCTAGCTGGCACAGCTTTCAAGCAGGATAGCCTCGCGGGGCCTGGTGTTTGTGTACAGCCGACAGCTTTGGCCATAGCGTCAAACGCTGTGAAATTGGGGATTGTAGACATTGAGAACGCGGACCCGGATTGCATTATGGCGGCCCGGAAGGGAGTGTTCTGAGAATGCCTTTGAATCGCATGAGCCACAGATTGGCTTCCAGCACTTTCACCCTATGAAGTTTCGGAGAATATTAGTAATGTTGTATATATTGCTAGCCCCAGATTTAATACCATGATGGTAACCTTCTGCGGGTCACCGCCGAAGGCCGCAATGTTAGCTTGGACCCATTGCAGAGCAAGATCCTGGTCCAAGAAGCCGAGATTCTCGCTTTGGGAAAACAGCTCCTCAGCGCCTGGAAAACCAAAGACATTGGTCCGATAATTGAAAGTGACGACCACGATGTCTTGATTTTTTGCGATACTGGTCTGGACGAACCAGAAGTCAGACTATGGTCACGACGAGCTGGTGAGAATTATTACTCCGTCGTATGGTGCTATCGAGGCTGTTCCAAAAGAAAGGGAGCCACCATAGACTGTTTAGAATTCGCATTGGAACGCGTCACGTGAAGGAGGTCAATGGGGGCTTACTCCAGACGACGACTGGCTTTTTTGCTTCTGCTTCTATAGTCCGACCTGGGGTCCAGACGTTTCTGTCGATGATTCGCGTAAAGCGACATACATTTCCTTAAAGCTTCAGGGCTTACAGAAAGAGACAGTCCTCACTCTCGGGGGGTGGAGGATTATTGAATAGAAACTCGATCAAACTGTGCCCCACGAATGCAAACTGCTGAACGCATGCGGGCCCTAATGCGACCGCATCGCGGGTTTCGTGGGATACAAATGGCGTCGGGGGCTCCCACCGACGGTCGCCGACAGGTGGCTGGCCGAAAGGCTTCACAAGAAAAAGAGATTGCTAAGTACTCCGTAGGCGCAGATATAAAATATCATACAATTCCCTTGAATGAAATGACTGCTGGAAATCAACCATATCCCAACCACCAATGGCCGCAATGCTCTTACCTCCGTCTTGTTCCGCGCCACGGATAACTCCAGACGTTGTTGTGACGGTAGGGTTGTTCTGCACAGCGCAGGATCCCGTCGAAATGACTAGGCTTGTCAGCGCTGTGAGTAAACCGCTGGACTTCATTGTTCCTTGAAATACTCGTCGAAGAGATATTGGTCAACTCTTATATACGATGTCGTGTTGCTGTGCGGACAAAATCCATTACCGGACCTATAGTGGGAATGGAAGCTACCGACTGCAGTCTGTGCGAACGGAACAATAAACGGAAGGACAACCTTGCATGTGATCAGAGACCCGTGATTGATGTACATTCGTGAAGATGTGATAACAACGAAATTCTCTTGCTTTAATAAGATTTATATACCAGGTGACAAGCTGTCAGTCGCAACCTCGTACTGATGTACACTTACCCAGATATTTGACATCAGCATGGATACGACAGATCCCGAAGAAGAACGTGCATGTCCTACTTCGCAGCTGACATAGGTTCCATGCGAATACTCTGAGCTTAAAACTGTTGTTGACGGCATTATTTCAAAATTCTGAATTTGAGAAAACTGGAAGTGCCGATCCCGGCTACAACTTTCCCACGGTTATAGGGTGGTTACGGAATGCCTTTTCTAAGTTTGTTTGGACAACGCTTTGTCCGCGTTCCAATAGGAGGCACCTGATGCAACATATATAGGTCCTAGTTTTCTTCACCTCTCAGCTTCTCACCAGTGCACTGAATAGCCATAAGCTTCGAGTTGCTTCATTTTTTCACACCCTGTTGTTTCAATTCTCATGTATCTTCGCTCCCACCGCCTTGAGCATGGCCCGGTTTCTTTCCGGCCGCCCCAGCAATAAACTTCTGCTCTCCCATATACGCGCGACCGAGAGATTGTCATTTAGATGCTTTAGGTCTACTTGAAACTATCAAGCAATGTCCTAGAGGAGGTAGGTACTAAAGTGTTTGTATGCTTACCAATATTGAGTTACTATGCCAGCTACTGTTCAGTCCAATGTACCAGATGATATATAGTCAATCCTGTGTCAATCTATTCCAGCCACATATAATATAATTACTATTATTGAAATTCCTCATGCAACTAGAGATATCCAAACCCTAAATTTGTTTTTATGATGTATAAATTCAAATCCTTTTGTAAGAAGTGGCCCCCTGCACAGTGATTCTGTAACATATACATAAGCACTATAATGATCAACTCACATGAGGCAGAGCATCAGATATCTGCTCACAGAAACCTATGGGGATTCTGAAAGTACATAGAACCAATCTGACACTCTGCCTGGTGTCAGGGCCACTTTGTGCAGCCCATTGTTCTTTAGATATAAAGGCTTATTCTAATCCCCTTTAGAGTACAAGTGGTCTTTACCTTAGACCTCTAACAATCTGTTGTTTGTTCTCACACTATATCCTGAGACTCCAACAGTCACCTTACAATTTACTTACTTTTCAATGTCTGTTAAATTGTTGGCACAGGGGGGAACAATGTCAGGGGCAACTGAATTTCAGCCAGCACTCCAAATCTTTCATCACCTCCAAGTTCTGAAACCCCAACCTCAGCATACCTAAGGCATGAAGATGAAAGCACCAACTTTGCTTCTGAGCAATGATATTTGGGTGTGATGACCAAGTATTTTTGAGAGTCCAGTCCAGTGCTATCAAGGGACAGCTGAGTTTCTGTCAATGCTCCAAACTCTTTTTCACCTCTGAATTCCAGGACCCAAGCTCTGGAACTTCCAAGGCATGAAGACTGAGATCTGGGGTTTATATCCAAGCAATGACACTGAACCTCTGGCCCAGCACCCAACATTCATCAGGATCAGGGTGTCACAATCATATTCTAGGAAATCCACTGTTCTCTCTGTCCAAACACTTCCAAACATCTCCAAAGCCTTTGTTGGGAATTTGAGGCGCCATCACTCCCATCACAACATTTATATCAACAACCCTGTCACCTCTCAACTTTCCAGAATCACTACATTGGGTATTTAGTGAGACAATCAATACTCAGGTCCGATCATAATCTTTTCTGGAAAAGAAGCACCCTGACTATCCCCATCACTATCCCCATTGTTTCCAATGAAATCATTGATTGAGTTGTTTCAATTCTCTCAAAGCTTGTCATAACATCCCATATCATTTGACTCTATGATATGAATGTTCTAGACTTTCAGGATCACCTTCCAAAGGATATGCACATGGTTATCTCTACCCAAAGAGCCATGCAATTCAGAAACATGTTTCAAGAGCTATTGTTGGTCTGTTAATCTTTTTTTCTCATTCACCATTTTTCTAACCCCCTTCTTCTTTGATATGTATGTGTTAAGAACTGAGTCGGAGTGGAGGGAGAGATAGGGTTGGGACTCAATAGAGAGTTGACTGAGGTTCAGGGTCGGGGGGCCAAGGGGGGTCAAGGCTCGGCAAACAGGTCGGATGGGACTTGGCTTCAGCTTATGTGCTGCACCAGCTCAGAGTCCTGTCCCATATTTCGGACGAGGCCCGAGGTCACCCGAGATTTGGGCATGACCTTAGTGAGGGGAACAAAAGGAGCGTAAGGATTAAAGGTAGAAATGTATTTGGGTATCTTAGTCAATATCAGAACTGACTTCCATGTACATGAATGAGTAGCTTATATACAAAGGGTTTCGGAGATCAGGGACCGAATGACCGAGGTCAGGGTCATAAGCTACGCAAAGAGAGATCAAATGTGAGATAGAAACAGATATGAAACAGGTTTGAGGTGAACGGAGGCTCGGGCCTGAGGGACCAGAGGTTTGGCTCAACAGCGTGGGTTCTGACAACCTTTTCGCAAACATTCCAAAAGCCATTTGCTTTTACTGTAGGATTTCTATCACTTTCAAATATCATTCTATTAGTATTGGAAACATTTTCGAACACTACTACTAACACTACATTCATCTATGCCATTTATCCTTTATAATTGAATTCTGACACTAGTCATCATACTAGATCTCATTCATCAGTACCAAGGGATGAACTTCACATCAATATCCCACCAAATGTCCCTCATTACTTCAGACCTCCACCTGGAGTTCCCTGGAGCAGAGGCTATCTGGGAAATGACCCTCCCTTTGGAGATAATTCCTTCAGAAGTGGCCCTCCTGGCCACTGTTCAGTCCCCCTTTTGGACTACCATCACCTTCACCTAGTGGGTCTTCAGGATTTCCCTACCTTCCTGATGGACCCCATGATCCATCGGCAGGCAATCGGTGGTATCCCTATTATCCTTACCCTTATCCTTATCCTTATCCTCGGAACATTGCAATGGATTCAGATTCAGATGTAGCAAAACCTGACAAGTTTACAGGGAAAGATACTTGACAGCTTCATCCATTCCTCACACGTTGCATCATAGCATTCAATAACAACCCCGAAAATTCCAAACTGATTGCCAATGGGTATCCTATGCAGCATCCTACCTTTCTAAAATTGCAATGGGCTGATGGCAACCCATCCCTTCAGCATGCATCAAACCTCCGATTCATAATGACTGGGGCCCCTTTGTCAAAGAATTGAACAACCTCTTCAACAAAGCTGACCTTGAACAGGCCTCTGAATGCACACTCAAGTGACTCAAAGTGCAGGACAATCATCATGTCAATCGCTACATGACCTTGTTTTTGGAACACACTTCATACACTCATTGGAATGATGCTGCTTTTTATGACACCTTTTATGCAGGGCTCACAGATCAACTTAAAGATCAACTTCTTACTTTCAAACACCCATCTACATTAGAAAAACTAAAGAAAATCGCACTTCGTGAAGATACCCGAAACTGGGATCATCAAAGAAAATGACAAGCCCTACCTTCAACCTCACATACAACAGCTGTAACAACATATACTGATTCCAAAACAGCAAGCAAAAACGCTGCGACCCCTTCAGCCTTGTCTGAAAGGAAAAGCCTCACAGGTATTCTCAACACCTCAGGATGTCTCACAGATGCCAAAAAGGAGTGAAGAAAAGTGAAGGGACTCTTCCCCTGTTGTGGTGAATTACCAACCAAACTGTCAGAATCCAATTATCAAAGATAAATGTTATGGACAAATGTATTGTTAGCAATAACATTAGAAAATGTTTCCACATAGAGAAGATGGTGTTCGAAAATGAAAGGCAATCCTACAGTAAAAGCAAAGGGCTTTCGGAATGTTTGCGAAGAAGTGCATGATTCCGAAGAGATAGATATTCTGAAAGGATTCTATCTCGTGGATTGGATGAACCATATAGTTCACACCGATCACACCCAGTATGATTACATTCTTTTGAAGTATAATCAAATCTAAAGTGATAGGTTTTATAGGACTTACTTTGAAATGAAGTTGCTCTTTTTGATTGTTCACGACAAATTGTTAAGTCAAGCAGATCAATCAAGTAGACGTGCAATAATTGAACTAAAGAACATACATGCGAATGTGCTACTTATATACTGGGACGTTCGGAGGCAAGGGTGAATGGGGAGTAGTCCGTCAAGGATCGGAAAAATAGCTAAAGTACATGTATGCTAGTCAATGACCATAGAGAATAGAAAACTAGGGTGGGGTGAAAATTGTGAATGGGAAAAGGGTTTAACGAACTGGGAATGAGTCCTGAAACCTGTTTCCGAATCGTATGTCGTTTCGGGTAGACAGACCCTTGTTTCACCTCTTTAAATGACGGCACTGAGTGTCGGGGATGAACTCGTCCACCTATTGAATCGTATGTGTTGTCACCATAAGCTTTTAGAAGCATAGAATTGACCCTGCTATTGAGTTCCTAGAAATAGATGGGGATAGTGATGGGGATAGTGTAGATGCTTCTTTTCTGAGGAAAGGCTAATAATAGAACCTGATTTCTTGGTTGGGTCCTTGTGATGTTGCTAGGACGATTCAAGGTGTTATGGGTGACGAAGTGTTGGATAGTTCATGTGTGACAAGTCTGCCGATGATTCGGGTTCCGAAGAGTTGATTTGGAAACGTGATGTTCGGGGGGTTCAGGTGGTTCGGAAGGCGGAATAGATCATAAATCATGATCGTGACACAAACACACAAAGAATTGCAGATACCAAGAACCAACACCTGGCATCACTCATGCAATGTTCACCCTAACAGCTGATCCACAGTCTGTGTCACTTGAAGAAGTCACCAAAGAGTCTGACCATTTGGATTCAGGAAACTAATTGGTGATTCTCCACAGGTGTATGTGATGGGTCGCACTGCAACCATATGCACCAAAAACATTTCAAGTCTCAATATTCCTTCTCCTGCTCTCCTCACCAGTCTAACCTCTCAGTCTCCCACTTCTTTCATCATCAATGTAAAATTATCCAAACATTTGGAACCAATTTGGATACTCATCAACTCTGGAGCCACCTCCAATTTCATCGATAGCTCCCTTGTCTCAAAATTAAAGCTCCCATGTATACCATTTCTTCACCAATTGCCCTATGTCTTTTTGATGGAAAGCCTGCAACTAGTGGTTTCATTCATGAATATATAAGCACCACAATTATGTTTTCTGATTCATCTACTCAATCTCTTTCGCTACTAGTAACAAAACTACATCCTTTGGCTCCCATGGTACTGGGACTGCCCTGGCTTTACACCACAAATCCGACCATCAATTGGGAGAAGCTCTCTATCACTTTTTCTTCTGGCACCGCTTCCATGCTTCCTTCCACACATGACAGTCACCATGGCCTGTACAACAATCAGTTCTCAATCTATCTTTGAGACCATTCCCAAACTCCACACTGCCTTGATGCCACCACCACTGTCAGTTAATGGTTCACCACATCTTCCATGATCCTTGGGTTACATCCCGAATGCTGCGACTGATGATTCAAACACTTTGGAATTGCTTCCATGTGTCTCACCCCCTGCACCAAACATCTTGAGTTCTCCAGATCATGTTCCAACATCAAATGTTTCAGCCAACATTTCTGTACCACCAGTGAACATATCACCTTGTACTTCCAAAGATCCCCTTTCTATTTCTACTTTCCCAGCTGCCAAATTACTCTCTGAATTTCCACCTCTATCTTCAAAACTCAAAAAACCTCTCTCTGTACCACCGACCCCTTCAAAGTCCGGTCTCCCAAAGGAAATCCCTTTGGAGCCACTGAAACTCCAAGCCCCTCACATTAGCATTATCAGTGCAGCTGCATTTCATCTGTTGATGAAACAGGGTGAAGCTATGTATATCCTTAACCCCTTGTTCCCAATACTGTTAAAGAGTCGCTCCATGCAGTAGGGGGGGAACTGTTGAGAGCAGAAAAGTGACCACAAGGGTTTGAACCTGGGATCTCCCTAACACTTGTGAGATGCTCTTAATTACTGAGCTATATGGTCAGGTGTAATGGAAGTTAGTTATTGGTTAGATATCTAAGGATGGATATGAGTTCTCTATATATGTGTCACTTGCATGGGCTATGGACATAGTGTATTTGAGAACTCAGGGATCCTCACCATGTTGTAATGGCTTGTCATGTCACCATCCAACAGGAACATGCACCATACACTTTGTTGCATGACCAACCGCTCCCCAAAGATGAGGACAAAATGCTCAAAATTGTAGTATCCAAGGAATATCACAAATACCTCAATATCTTTACACAAAAGGATGCGAAGGCCGTTCCACCCCATTGCAATACAATCACATCATCAAAATTGAGAATGATACACAACCACCTTATGGATACCCCCTCTCAGGTGTCAAACTCGAAGCCCTTTGCAACTATCTCAAAAACATGCTGGGGAGGGGATTCATTTGGGAATCTCAATCTCCTGGTGGTGCTCCTGTTCTATTCACCAAAAAGAAGGAAGGCACACTTCAACACTGTGTCAACTATCGAGCCCTCAATTGCATCATGTGGAAGAACAAATACCCCATCCCTCTTATTCCCAATCTCATCAACCAACTCAAAGATGCAAATACTTACACCAAATTTGACCTTCAAGCAGGTTATCACAATGTCCAAATGGCTGCTGGCCAGGAATGGAGGACTGCCTTCCGAATGCAATACAGCTCCTTCAAATTCCTCATCATGCCCATGGGCCTCACTAACTCCCCTGCCACCTTTCAACATTTCATGAATGACATCTTTCAGGATATGGTGGATGTTTTCATTATTGTTTATCTTGATGATAAACTTATATTTTCAAAGAACATTGAGGAACATCAAAAACATGTTTGGCAGGTCCTTGCATGTCTTCAGAAACATCACCTGTGGGTCAAACCCAAAAAGTCATTTTCCATTCAAGTTGGGTTGAATTGCTTAGATTCATCATCTCATGCACAGGCGTCTCCATGAATAAAGCCAAATCAGCCACAATACTTGCCTGGCCAACTCCAAAAAACATCAAGGAGGTCCAATCCTTCTTGGAATTCACCAACTTCTACTGATGCTTCATCCTCTGCTTTTTGGACATTGTCACACCACTCACCCATCTAACCTGAAAGGATACCCCATTCAAGTGGGGTCCCAAACAGCAGGAAACATCTGATAAGCTCAAAAATGCATTTTCATCTGCCCCTATACTCATCCATTTTGATCCGAAGAATCCGATTGTTGTCAAGACAGATGCTTCAGACTATGCAATCGCTGCAATTCTTTCACAAATCACCCCTGAAGATGGCAACATCCATCCCATCGCATTCTACTCCAGAGGGATGATTCCAGCCAAACTCAACTATGAGATATATGATAAGGAGCTCCTTGCCATCTATGAAGCCTTCAAACAATGGGGCAATTATTTGGAGGGCACAACTCATGTCATCCTTGTACTCTCTGACCACAAGAACCTCGAATACTTTGCTACATCGAAGCAACTCACTCACAGACAGGTTCGTTGGTCTGAACACCTTTCAGGTTTCAACTATATCATTTGCTATTGTGCAGGCCTCCCCTTTTCATTGATGGTTGACAAGTCAGTTGACATTCATTCTTGTGACCCATTGATCCATTGACTCTGATTCCACATGACGACAGCGTTACAGCGTTTTCCAACCGTTTTCAGTGTATTAGCAGAACTTGACAGCACGTGTTCCTATACTCATTGGTGCAAGGTGTTTACAATAGGACGAACGTCTCTTCCCGCCTTTTTAATGGGAGCATTTAGGTTCCTTGTCGGCATCACCCCCGACGAGGCCAGGGCTTTGTATCCTGGTCTGAACGATACCCGGATCATCCCTACCGTTTTCCGAGATTTTCTCTTTCTCTAGTGTGTGCCCCCCGCCTATTATCATCATTTGGCCCATGCATTAATAAGGACGGCGATAATCCTGCCGAGCTCACTTCTCGCGCATTTGTTCAGTCAGGCCTTGCAAATGTGTCCCGTTACGTTTACGGTGAGTTAGCGGTTTGAATATCCATCATCATATCCAGGGTGATCCGGTTTGCCAGGTGCTGTCTTTGCGGATCTCCAGCTATTTCCCGGAGCGGGAGCATGGCACTCCTCCGAGAGTTAGTCTAGCTTTTTCCCTTGTCGTCTGTCGCTGAGTCCTGTTCTCCTCTCTTCCATAAAGTCGTGGAAATATTCGGTACCTTCAATGCATTCACGGCGACCCCGCCCAAAAGACATCGTCTCACACGATGCAGAGGGTATGGGCGAACTTCATCAAGGATCCCTTGACACCTCCTGCACCTAGTTGGAATGGGTTTCTCCCGGAAACAGCACGAACACGCTTGCGAGATTAGCGTTGGAGGGGAATGTTCAATTGTCTAATATTGTGGAATCGTCACCTGGTAACCTGGAGGATGAATCTTGTGACGCATTATGGAACAGGTTCCTTGAATCGTCGGATTAATGCCTTGCAGCCCGTGCCACTACCTGCCGTGCCTGCGGACCGCCATCAGCTTATCATAAACAGACAGATAAAAGTTACTCTCAAAAGCATAACAGGCCATCTATATCCGTAATCTATTGATGTAACTGTAGCTGCCATAGCAACCAATTGGCTCGGGCACGGATTCTAATGCTCAAGAAGCACGGCAGCACAACACCCCACCGCCATCTCCGCTTCACTGTCTCCCACTATTGTGATGTCTATGGCAAACGTCTCTTCCACAAACGCTGTCACTGCTACCAACCTTTCAGGACCATCTATTCGCGTACTTTCTCTAGACGGAGGGGGCACTCGCGGTCTCTCCTCTCTTATTGTCCTTCGTGATCTCATGGAAAAGGTTGCTGTTCAAAAAGGCATCACGCCGCACGACCGCGTTCGTCCAGCCGAGTACTTTGATCTCATCATTGGCGCAGGAACTGGTGGTATCTCTGCCTTGTTCCTCGGTCGCCTCAGAATGACCGTAAACGAGGCTATCACTGCGTATCAGCAGGTAGCTGAAGCAGCTTTCCAGACCCCATCCGTCATTTCGCGGGTTTTCCATCGTGGGGGACAGACACATTCCTTGGAGCGACTCCTAGGCGAAATCATACAACGGTTTCTTAACGACCGCAACGCGCCTCTCTTTGATCCAGCAGATGATAACACTCCCTGTCACACAGCAATTCTTGCTGGCACAAGCGTTGATGCCGGGGCATCGCCTCATATATTCCGCTCCTATATGAGTTCTTTCCCGCCTTCTCCGTTCACCGTCTGTGAGGTGGCCCGCGCGGCCATTGCGCTAGCGGGGCAATCTTCATCATTCTCGCTTGGAAACCCACCGGTGCAGTTCGTCAATGCAAGTATGGTTGGTAATAACAATCCAGCCAATGCGGCATATGTGGAAGCTGGGACAATCTGGCCACGCTGCAGGATTGCATGTCTTGTTTCCTTGGGTACAGGCCTTCAGCCGATTGTGCAAATGGGGGGCACATGGAGAGGACAGATTGAAGCCTGCACAAGGGTTCTACAAGAGTGCGAAAATGTACACCGCATGGTGTACCAGAGCAGAATCCAAAGGGAGATGACCTACTTTCGGTTTAATGTCTCTCGTGGCCTTCAGGAGGTTGATATCAGGGAATGGAGTCAATCTGGTTCTCATGGGTGCATCGCAGGGATAACTTCAGGCTATCTCCGGGCTCCAGAGGTCATTGATTCTTTGGATTCTTGTGCCAAACTGTTGATCTGTGAGCAAACAGTCAAGACTCTGTGGGCCATGCTGAATGACTTTCATAGCTGATATTACGACAAGGAAGACATCTGTGGAGACTGGCATTGGGAAAGTTTTCAACCATGTGTATACACATCTGATTCAACTGATATGGTTTGATGTAGGAAATTCCAGCCACTTCAAAATCCGGCACCTGAAATTTTTCATGGGCGTGAAAAATACGTCAAACAAGCAGCTGAGATTCTTGTGAATGAGTTTGCTTCTCGACTTACCATCCTTGGGCCTGGGGGCATAGGGAAGACGTCCATTGCCCTTAGCATTCTCCATGACAGTGGTGTCAGAACCAAGTTTGGAGATAACTCACGCTTTGTGTCCTGTGAGGGCCTTACCTGTGCTTCACTTGTGAATACTCTGTGCATTGCATTTGGACTGCACAATCCATCCGGGGACAGGCTGAATCATCTGCTAGTATCCCTGATGCATACATACGGAATGAGACCTTTGCTTCTCATTCTGGATAACTTTGAGACTGTGTGGGATGGAGGTATCAGTGAGAGTGAGGCACTTCTCACTGCACTTGGGCAGGTGCCTCTACTATCACTGGTAATAACAATGCGAGGTGCAGACCGCCCAGCTGGTATAAAATGGACTAAACCCTTCTTGCCAATAGTGGAAAAACTTGACCCTGCTGCAGCTCATCAGGTTTTCCTTGATATCTGTGGAAGAGGTGATGACAAGCTGGGTGAATTGCTCTTAACATTAGATTATGTGCCCCTAGCTGTGACACTGATGGCACATCTGGGATTCGTACTAAAGCCAGCACAACTGCTAGAGAAATGGCATGAGGAGAAGACAACCCTGCTTAGCCAGCCTCATAATCAAGGACGTCTGAAAAATGTTAATGTGTCTATCCAGATATCAATTCAGAGCAGTCAGATGCAGGCAAATCCAGCAGCACTCCAGCTTCTGAGCATCATAGCACTTCTTCCAGGTGGTGTATATATTGAAGACTTGGCTGCCATCACACCTAGAATGACAAAGTGTGACCTGGCTCTGATTACATTACTTCATGTTGGACTTGCATATATTGATGCTATAAACATCATTCATATGCTTGCACCAGTTCGTGCATATATCATTGAATATTACAAACCTAAGTTAGATGATCTGAAGGATATGCAGTTGTATTACTTGAAATTGGCAGAACTTGGAAACAAGCAGCCTAGTGATGCTGACTACATAATTGCAGTTGCAGCCTTGCACAAAGCAGAGACAAACATGGAGGCTGTGCTTACAGCGGCATTGGAGATCAGAAATGAACCAAGGCAGAGCCTTGAAGCTGCCATAAGTTGGACAAATTACTTATACTTTCAACAGCCTCGAATTTCCATTATCCAGCTTGCAGTTAAAGTAGCAATGATTGAACAAGAAGAGGATTTGTTGGCACAGTGTTTGCAGAGCCTTGGTGACATCCAGTGCATGCTTGATCACTATGACACTGCTCAAGAGATGCTCTCTGCAGCTCAAACCAAATTTGAGAATATCGGAGATCAGCTAGGAGCTGCACAGCGCCTGCAGGGCCTTGGTGACATCCAGCACATGCTCAATCACTATGACACAGCTCAAGAGATGCTCTCTGCAGCTCAAACCAAGTTTGAGAATATTGGGTCTCAGCTGGGAGTTGCACAGTGCCTAGAGAGCCTTGGTGACATCCAGCGCATGCTTGATCACTATGACACAGCTCAAGAGATGCTCTCTGCAGCTCAAACCAAGTTTGAGGATATTGGATCTCAGCTGGGAGTTGCACAGTGCCTGCAGAGACTTGGTGACATTCAGCGCATGCTCAATCACTATCACACAGCTCAAGACATGCTCACTGCAGCTCAAACCAAGTTTGAGAATATTGGATCTCAGCTGGGAGCTGCACAGTGCCTGCAGAGACTTGGTGACATCCAGCGGATGCTTGATCACTATGAGACTGCTCAAGAGATGCTGTCTGCAGCTCAAACCAAGTTTGAAGATATTGGATCTCAACTGGGAGCTGCACAGTGCCTGCAGAGACTTGGTGACATCCAGTGCATGCTCAATCACTATAACACAGCTCAAGAGATGCTCTCTGCAGCTCAAACCAAGTTTGAGAGTATTGGAGATCAGCTGGGAGCTGCACAGTGCCTGCAGAGACTTGGTGACATCCAGCACATGCTTGATCACTATGATACAGCTCAAGAGATGCTGTCTGCAGCTCAAACAAGTTTGAAGATATTGGATCTCAACTGGGAGCTGCACAGTGCCTGCAGAGACTTGGTGACATCCAGCACATGCTCAATCACTATCACACAGCTCAAGACATGCTCACTGCAGCTCAAACCAAGTTTGAGAATATTGGATCTCAGCTGGGAGCTGCACAGTGCCTGCAGAGCCTTGGTGACATTCAGTGCATGCTCAATCACTATGACACAGCTCAAGAGATGCTCTCTGCAGCTCAAACCAAGTTTGAAGATATTGGATCTCAGCTGGGAGTTGCACAGTGCCTGAAGAGCCTTGGTGACATCCAGCACATACTTCATCACTATGACACAGCTCAAACCAAGTTTGAGAATATTGGATCTCAGCTAGGAGTTGCACAGTGCCTGCAGAGACATGGTGGTATCCAGTGCATGCTCAATCACTATGGCACTGCTCAAGAGATGCTCTCTGCAGCTCAAACCAAGTTTGAGAGTATTGGGGATCAGTTGGGAGCTGCACAGTGTCTCCAGAGGCTCAGGAATATTCAAGATATACTTACATCCCCATCAGGTGCATAGTCATTTAGCCTCTATATTTCTCTCAGGAATCACTAATCTATGTCTTATAGATGTAACAGATTATACTATACCTGATAGATCTAATTTCTCATGTATTGATCAGAGTTTATAAAGATTTAACTTGATGAGGCTACGTTGGATCGTAAAGTGTGTAGGTCAGACCTCACCACTAGGCTGAAGCCTTTACATCCAAAGATCATCAAACAGCCTCTGCGGCGGTGGCCCATACGTCTTTCCAGAAGCATGGGCGCAGGTGATCAGTACGGTGCGCTAGCTATTGTTTCTTGGCCAACAGCTGTTGCCATTGTCTTGGATATGGTGTGAAACACTGGATGAAATCATTTGGGTGTACAAGGTATCTTGAAAACTTAGATAGCCTACAAGGGAGACTCGACGGCAGTGTTAAAGTGGAGGTCAATTTTATTGTGGGCTCCTTTTGTGTAGAGCTCAATAGATCGATGAGTTGGTCATGTACATGAGATTGCTTGCACTTCAATGTGTGGTGGCCGAGATTGTTCCTGGAAAGAATATGGTACGGAGCAACGGGGTCTCCTTCTGGTCGCCTATGATGTTAAACTATCGAGGAGGACGAGGTAACAAAGACCCCGCAACGATTGTAGAAAATAAAACGAACCGTTTGCTTTACATGATTGTAGACGGTGACCACGCTGTACCATCATTTGTCCTGCTCCAGCATAGACCGGCCATAAGTGGCTGCCTGCTTCAGCGCCCTGCTCTATACACCCTTGATCTCTACCGCAACATGGATGCCGCACCAGGAATACCTGCCGCGAGTATTTTCTCTATGGATGATGACCAAGTCTGGTTTCAGTGCATCTTGACCATCGGCTTGATCCGCCGTGCGCTCGTTGTATTTGGTGAACGTGAGTCCGGAGTGGAAGGTGCTGTACTTGCCGGCGAGCTCTGCAATGTCATTGGATATTTCTTTAATGACCGGGTAGTTCTTCCTCTCATCCGAGGGATTCAGTTTGAAAATGGAAATTAAATACAAGCCCAAGCCTTCACGCGGGTTTCCACCGCTTGTATGGGTAGGAAAATATTCGGTGGCCAATGCATCGATCGCTTGGTCAAGTTGGCGAGGTTATGTTATAAACCGCGAGGAGCGAGAGCGGACAATGGATTATTCGGGTGGAGAGCGTGTACATCAATATCGCTGTAGTAAGACTTGTATGACAAGGTCCATGCTTGTGCCTTTAAATTGGGCATGTAATGTAACAGGCGTGTTTCAAACGCGATCACGACTGATCACGTGATTTGTTGTCCTCACGCGCAAGGGTTGTATTTGGACATTATTCCCATTTCCAAGCTGCCCCACACTCCCAAATTGAAACTTCCATCGTCGTTCCGTGCACTTACCTCATCTCAAATGCCACATAGCAAGACCTGGTCAATCCACACATTGCATACAGGCGGATCTGATGTCTATTCTCGTTAGTTACATGATGCCGTGGAGAGTGGTTCGCTCCTGGACAATGTGTACCCCTCGAGGAACATGTCGCCCGCCAACTTGACCAAGCCATGGATGGATTGGCCACCGAATATTTTCCTGCCTCCCAGACAAGCGGTAGAAACTCGCGTGAAGACTGGGGCTTGTATTTAATTTCCATTTCCAATTTGAATCCCTTGGATGAGAGGAAGAACTACTCTCGCAATTTTATATCAAATTAAAGAATATTTGGTGCGGGACTAGTATCAACTAGACCAGATTGGTCTAAGTGCGTGTTCCGTACAAGTCGCTCAGTGAAATTGAATTGTGAGCGAACCAGTGTCGGTTTAGGGTACGGTAGTAATTTTTTTAAAACATTATTTTCTAGGCCCTAATTTCCATTTCCAAACTGAATCCCTCGGATGAGAGGAAGAACTACCCGGTCATTAAAGAAATATCCAATGACATTGCAGAGCTCGCCGGCAAGTACAGCACCTTCCACTCCGGACTCACGTTCACCAAATACAACGAGCGCACGGCGGATCAAGCCGATGGTCAAGATGCACTGAAACCAGACTTGGTCATCATCCATAGAGAAAATACTCGCGGCAGGTATTCCTGGTGCGGCATCCATGTTGCGGTAGAGATCAAGGGTGTATAGAGCAGGGCGCTGAAGCAGGCAGCCACTTATGGCCGGTCTATGCTGGAGCAGGACAAATGATGGTACAGCGTGGTCACCGTCTACAATCATGTAAAGCAAACGGTTCGTTTTATTTTCTACAATCGTTGCGGGGTCTTTGTTACTTCCGCCTTCTCGTTGAACACACTCGAGGGGTTCAAATCTGTTTCTCGTGGACTACTTGGCATGGTGTGTCGCTCCCAGCACGACGCAGGTATCGATGAGCCCCATGTTGTGCATTCTGGGAACTCTTATATTACCTTCCCGCATCGGGTGGCAGCGGACGATGGTAGAGAGTATGCAATTCGCTTTGTCAACGAGTCTGCATCCGTGGAAGAGCGACACACGTATATTCTAGCCTTGTTATTGAGAAGGGTCGTGAAGATGGATCTGGCCGCGGTGTGGCTGAAGTCACAAGAATTTACGAAGCTGGTCGTTTCCGCTTCCCCAGATTCTTTTCTGGGGATGGAGTTAGCGTCAAGGGCTTCAGGCGAGGGCCTGTCACACGAACTGCAACCGGATCGCTGCCGCCTTCACAGGCTAGGACCAACGTGCGGCCACCTTCCAAGCCCTCGCAACCGTCGAAGAACAGTAGAGATTTGAGGAAGCATGAATCACCCCCACAGGCCTCGACACATTCTATCGGGTCACAGAGGCCCGCCGGTTCCGCGGAAATTGCACGACCTGATGTGGCTATATTAACGCAATCGCCTATACCAGACAGAACTAATAATAAAATAAAATGGGATTTTTGTTATATTTGTTTTATATTTTATTTGTATTTTGTTTGAGTTTTATTGAAGTTTCTTGAACGCGAGTTTTAAGCGCTTGTGATGATAATCTAAGCGGAAGTATATTGAGATGCGGGGGATGCGCTGATGCGGATGCAAATTGTCAGCGCTTAAAGTTCGCGTACTGTAACGCGACCACTGTAGATAGAGATAATAGAGACAATAGTTCAACTTAACAAAAATGAGATAACTTTTGATTTGGATAACAGCTTTGAAATAAAAGCTAACAGCGAGTGACGATTTGCTGATAGTAAAGCGGTTGTAAAGATATAGAGCAAGTGATTCAGAATATGGAGACTTTGTGGAGATTTTACTGCCTTAGATTCTAACAAGAAATACAAGCGTATTTAAGGAGAATGCTAGCTAGGGTGAGTATCTTGTGGATGAATGAAAAATATCAGGGTAGTGGTGCGGTTTTGGGGTTGGAATCTACATGAGGGATGAAAAGCACAAATTGGAACTAATTACTATCTAAAGTGCTTGAAACCAATCTGTGTGCTATCAGAACTACAAATAATGTGTGCAACAATTTATCTTCAGTAGAAAGAACAAGAAAAATGAGCTGAAAATTTCTGAAACTTCATCTCAAAGCTCCGGGCACTTGTTCCAAATGAAATGGAAGTGTTCGGCTTCGGTCGCAGATCAGTGATGATAGGGGCGGATGGAAATAGCTAATCAATTGTTATATTAACGATTGGGAGTGTTTTGGAGTTGCATGGATGCTGATTGCTGGCTATGTGAGCCCGTTCATGTCTGAATGCATGTATGTGCTTGTTCGTGCTTGCATGGCCTCGGGATGCTTCACCGGTTGATTCTAAAAATGTAAACAAAAGGTTTTCTAAGGCTAAAAGCCTTGAATTGAAATCAGTAATGTTTTTGTGGTTATTTTCTATTTCATTCAGATGGCTCTGCTGATCCATCAGACAGATTACATAATCTGATGTTCACAGGGTAGATAACAAATAATAACACACCCCTTCAAGCTCATCTGATACCAAGCAAATCCAATAAATAATGGTGTTTTCTTGGTGATAGTGGTTTTGTGAGGATATCAGCAAGATTGAGATCTGATGGTATGAATGATAAGTTGATCTTGCCAGCGTTGACCTGATCACATGTGTAGTGGTAGTGGGTGTTGATATGCTTGGTTCTAGAGGTGCTGGCATCATTTTCAGTCTGTGCAATAAATGATTGATTGTCAGTAAACAGTAAAATTGGGGTGAAATTCAGCTTGAAATCTTTTCTGAGCCATGTAAGCCATATTCCTTCTGTTGATGCTACTGATCCTGCTACAAGCTCTGATTCCATTGATGATCATGTCATGAGGCCTTGTTTCTTCAATGCCCATGAAATAGGTGAGCCATTGAATGTGTAGATCCAGCCTGATGTCGATTTGCAATCGTTGATGTCTCCGGCATAGTCAGCAATTGTAAATCCTGCTAGGAGGTGATCCTGGCCTTGGAACTTCCTTCCTTCTCTGTTATATGTTATCCCGTAGTCCTTTGTGTGCTGTAGGTAGCAAACCATCTATTTAGCTGCTTCCCAGTGAGTGATCATGGGCCGATGGGTGAATTGAGTGCATTTATTGACTGTGAACGAGATATTGGGTTGAGTAGCCACAGTGCAGTAGTTAATACTGCCTATGAGTGAGGTGAAAGGTATATTGATCGTGTTTCCATCATTTCGGAGCACATATAGGTCAATGTTTGGGTTCATCGGGGAAGTTTGGGCTTTTCCAGGTGTAATATCAAATTGTTTGGCTATTGTGTCGATGAAAGCACCTTGTGATATGTGTATGGTGTGTAGAATGTGGTCCCTTTTGATACCAATGCCTAGTAATCGGATGGGTTTGCTGAGATTGTGAATTTTGAAGCTGCCCATGATGCCATTGATAATTTGATCAGCTGTTTCTTCTGATGATAAGAAACATAAGCCATCATCAATATACCATGCCACTCCTTCTAATTTTCCATCCTTATCATTCCTGAAATAGACCGTGCTGTCGACTTCTCCTGCTGTGAAGCCAACTGTCAGGGGACAACCGGTTTATTCCCTTTTTCCTCCCTTTTTCCCCTTTTTCCCCTTTTCCCTATTTCCTTTCCCTCCTTCTCCCTACTTCCTCTCATACTAGATTTATCCTATTCCTGGTATTATATCCTTCACCTCCCTTTTTCTTTATTTTTCCCTAGTGCTAGTTACACTTGTGTTTGCCCTTATTTGGTCACCAGTAGCTATATAGTTAGTCGCTTAGGTAAGGGAATCCTCACCCTTTTCTCTTTGGACTAGCTGCGCTGGTGGCCTTCGGCCACCCGGCAGCTCCTGTGGCTTTGCCACAGGGGTGAACCCTCGCTATGCTCAGCTTTGTTGCAAGGGGTGAATCCTTGCTACGCTCAGCTTCAATGCAAGAGGCGAACCCTCGCTGCGCTTGGCTTCGTTGCAAGAAGGCAAATCCTCGCTGCACTCAGCTTCAATGCAAGATAGTGAATCATTGCTGCTCCCTTGAACTTTTACATTACACTTCTCAATCTTTATTTTCTAACTAATTCTACTGTCTCTTTAACTACCTTGAAGTAACACCTTTGTCTTTGTCTTCTGAATCTTTGTACTTACTCCTTTCACTCCTTACTTTCATTCATTCATCCCTTCTCAACACTCATCCTATTTCCATCCATCTATACATCTACATTTATCTCTGTCTTTTTAATCCTCTTTATCAGTTCTATTATATCTAACTAAATAATCAAAACTAAATCACTCACTCAATCAGGCAGCCCCAAGCAGTACATCCTTATACACAATCTTCATCCTTTCTCTACCTTCCTTAATAACTTTTTTCACTTTCCTCCAATTTCTCCCTCTTCATACACCAACATAAAACTGTCCATGTCCAAACATAGGATAACCCAAGTCTATCCCTACTGTTCCTAGAGACTGTCTTTGGGACTTGTTGATAGTCATTGCAAATGCCAAACGTACAGGAAACTGACATTGATGTAACTCAAATGGTAGCTCCTCAGAGGATGGTGTTAGAGTAATCCCAGGAATGAATGCTAACTGTCCTGCACATGGTCCAGTCATGATCTTCACATGTAGTACTTTGTTGGTCATATTCATTAATCTAAGCCTTGTTCCATTATAGAGTCCCAGGCCAGGAGCCAGATTCCGAAGGAGCATTAAAGGTACACCTTATTTCACTTCAAGCTAGGATGGAGGCAACCCACCCATGATAATAGAATTGAGATATTCCACAGGATATTGTTCTCCTTGATCCTTGGCTCCTTTAACAGAATCTGCACTGGGATACACACAGAGTGGTGTCTCTGCAGCACTGGGGCAGTCACACTTGGTGTAGTGTGAGAGCAAGGGGAGGTGGCAGAGGCTGTGTCATGGGCCCATGCAGGTTTGGTGAAAAGGATGCATGGTGAGTGAAATGGGGAGGCATGAAGTGGTGAGCAGGTGGTGGCAAGTCACACTCATATTCACATAAACAGCCCATCATGGGCTCAGAGGTAATGAGGGGCACGCAGTGGAGAGTCTGATCACAATCTCTCAAAATCACAGTCCCAGGGGTAGCTCTACCTTGGTCTGGGGGATAGTGTGGGTGCTAAAATCAAAGGCACAGAGACTCACTCATTCCACCAGAACCCAAAGAAAGGATGGCATTGGCATGGGAGAACAAAATTAAGTGAAAAAAGCCAAAATCAGAGGTGCAGAGACTCACTTATTCCACCAACTCAAAGAAAGGATGGTGAGGTGAAAATCAGAGAACAAAAATAAATGAAATGGAAAAAAAGTGAAAATAAGAGATGTGAACCCAAAGAAAGGAAGGCACTGGCATGGATGAGCAAAATAGGTGAAAAAAAAGTAAAAATAAAAGATGGAGAGACTAACCTATGCCACTGGAGCCCAAAGGAAGGACTGGAAGGGCATGGGGAAACATAAATAGGTGGAAAAAGGGAAAATCACAGAGTCAGAGAGTTACCTATACTACCAGAACCCAAGGAAAGGAAGGCACTGGCATGGGAGAGTAACATTAGGTGAAAAAAGCAAAAATAAGGGATAGAGACTCACCTATGCTCCTGGAACTCAAAGCAAAGACAGCACTGGCATTGGAGAACAAAAATAGGTGAAAGAAAGCAAAAAAAGGGGATAGAGACTCACCTATGCTTCTGGACCTCAAAGAAAGGAAAGCACTGACATGGGACAACAAAAATAGGTAAAAAAAGCGAAAAAAAAGGGGATAGAGACTCACCTGGGCTCCTGGAACTCAAATCAAAGACAGCACTGGCATTGGAGAACAAAAATAGGTGGAAGAAAGTGAAAAAGGGGGATAGAGACTCACCTATGCTCCTGGGACTCAAAGAAAGGAAAGCACTGACATGTGACAACAAAAATAGGTGAAAAAAAAGTGAAAAAAGGGGATAGAGACTCACCTATGCTCCTGGAACTCAAAGAAAGGAAAGCATGGGACAACAAAAATAGGTGAAAAAAAGCAAAATA